>JACSZP010049386.1:0-17559 GCA_016161895.1 Pinna nobilis | reverse complement strand
CTCGGCACTGCTGGCCATAGAGTAGGGAGGGTTCTTTAACGTGCCAACACCTACTGTGACACGGGGCCTCGGTTTTTACTGTCTCATCCGAAGGACAGGGGCGGCCAACCGCGGAGTGGCGCTGAACATGGATCTTCCGATTCGCAGTCGAACACGCTAACCACTCGGCCACGGATGCCCCTAGGATAGAAAAATTGAAGTCATCGCTTCGAAGTTTTATGATCGTCATTATGACCTGGTTGGCGATGTTCGTCGTTTTTATCCCGTTATCCGTACTTGTTTTAGACTATCACATGGTATGAAATGAAACGTGAGTGACATGACAATTCATTTTAGGCTTCCATTGGAAATATTGAATAATACCTAATCATGCAATATAGGAAAATTTGAATCCCTATTCAATATTTGGGGACGTCTACTCATAAGTGAAAGAATTGTGATTGGGACGTTAAACAAAATTAAAAAAAGAAACTATAAACTGCTGCTTGAAAATAAAGTCATTTTACCAACGGAGTACAATAAATTAAGGAAGATAAAAATAACACCCCCCCCAAAAAAAAAACAACAACAAAAAACCAACTCTACGATCCATTTCAGGGAAGGCATGCAGCAAAGGTCATGACTTAAGACAGGATAAAGTTCCTTTGCAACGGCTAGATCCCTCCACAATTAATTGAAATATACATTATTTGAAAAGTAGCAAATCTTTGAATCAGAATTCATATTATGTCCGCTCCCTTCTATTCTTATAGAGATAGAATAGTACAATCAAGTAAATCCGAGTATTTATCATATATAAATTGCAAAAGAATATTTGTGAAATTATGTCAACATATCTCTTGTATTCTCGTAAGAGGAAACCATTCTGGTCATTAGAAAGCTTTGATCATGTATTCAACATTGCTTATTTCTCTACAGTACATGTAATCAGATTTTTTTAGAATATGATTTTGCCAATGGCCATTGGCAATATATTATAGAATCTATCAAATTGACACCTCTTAGTAATTTCAAATGATTAGTAAATTTAATCGGTGGCGGACCACCGATATCTGTCAACGTTTTTGTAGTTACCATTCCATAAGGGTTGAAGTGGTCCAGTGGCTGCGTTAAGTTAATAGTTTTGACTTGTGTAAGTTTGGAGACAGAGTTTTTCATCAATGTTGTCCTCTTATTGTTCTCAGCGGTTTCTCTGATATGCCAATACGTTTTTCCTGTAAAAAGTCGAGATTTTATCATTTAAACAGCCTAGCTCAGATCTCAATGGAATGAGCTTTTTGATAATAAATGTATTGAATAAATAACAATTGTTAAAAGGGTAAAAATCCATTGTTCAGACTTATTTTTCCTATCTGCAAATATTCTTTTTTATTTCCTTAATATTTAAATCATAGGCATAGCAAATTTAACCGCAAAAACTAGTAATGATATAATGTTAAGAATGATACGATCATCGGCACACGATGACGTCTCCATATATATACAATAACAACAACAACAACAACAACAACAACAACAACGACAACTACTACTACTACTATTACTACTACTACTACAGAATATAATGAAAATGAATAAGAATATTCATAATAATAATAATAATAATAATAATAATGATCATGATGATGATGATGATATATATATGTATAATGGTAATAATTCTACTACTACAAAAATACGATGACAATGATGTTTATAACGATATTGATGATAACGGAAAAAATTCAGGATAAAAAACATCATTGGATAATCCGTTAATAAGTTCATCTTATTTGATATGCATTGTCTTCACATAATTACCTAGGAAAGCGTCTGTTTTCTCGCTGAGCAGTAATGCCATTCCAAAGACAACAAGACTCGCCCATCCAAAAGAAGCCATGTCGACGGCACCTTTCCTGCTTCCCGAGTAAGCCTGGATATACATTCTGCTCTTTTATACATGTGTATCAAAGGAACACAGTAAAAGTAGATAATTCTTTTTTGTGTCAAAGGAATGAATAAAAACTCTGTTGTGAGATCCAGACAAACTCTTCAGTCATCAATCACGAAGTACAAACAGAATTTGTTACTTTGTTGAAAGAGTAATTATACTAACTTAGACAGTATTGGTTATAAAGACAAGTAGTGTCACAAAATAAGCAAAGATAAAATTTCGAGTGTCTACTCAGGATTAGGATAACAAGATTTTTATCTGTTCGGAAGCAATACGAACGTGGATATACCATGTCTTTGTTCACATATTAACATCCGTTGAAGGTCGTCTCGGTATCTGTGTATTGTTACTACACAAATGAGTTACTTTTCTTCGGCCACTTCAGCTTTTTTGACCCTTTGACATCCTTCAATCAGCGTTACCCCTATCACAGCTGAGATTACTTAATACTTCCTGGTCGGCTGTGTGTATGTCTACTCCAAGGTTTTTAACTATTATCGTTGTGTCTGATGCATTTACTCCTGCTTACTTTACAAATCGCATTATTTAGATATATTAAAGAAAAACAGGAAATATTGCCCACGATTTCTTTTGTTGTCCATCCCCTTTTTTGTTGGCGTGAGTACCGCGCTACATGATTAAATTGTTCTATGTGGACTAATGAAAACTCTGTACCCTGTCATTTTATGTATGTATAACATTTTATCTATAATGGCATGGTTTCGTATTCATTTTTTTAGTCGCACACATAGAGAGAAACTGTCCGTCTTGCTCGATAGAATCTAACTCATAACCGGCTATTTTTCGATGTCAAAAGTAATTTTTAACAAACAATGATCGATCTCATAATTCCTTAAGGAATACAAAATAAAGAGCTGGGCAAACACGGACCCTTGGGCACACCAAAGGTGGGATCAGGTGCTGTGGTGAGTAAGCATCCCCTGTCGACCGGTCACAGCCGCCGTGAGCCCTATGTCTTGAACAGGCAAACAGAGTAATCCGTAGGCAAAATCAGCTAACTAGTCCAAACGACCTAGCAACTGGTAGGAAACGCTTCAAACGAAATATTATCATCTATTTAAATTCCAATAGTCTGAATGAGACAAAATCGAATATTTCCCGGTATTCTCTTAATTAAACATAACCATTGAAACTCTTATAATCATTAGAACGAGACAAAATAGGCTTTCCCTATAGTATCTTCTGAATGAGACATAACCAGAAATTTACTTATATATGTATTTTCTAAATAAGACATGTCCAAATACTTACCTGTATCGTCCGATCAATCATAGCTGCTTATTTTTTATGTCTACCAACTGATCAACAGCAGCGGATCAGGGCTGGGCACCATAAAACTCCAGAATAAACTTAAGTCTGAGAATTCTCTCAACTGCAGCGAATACTGAATTATGATTGGCTGAGAGCCTGAAGTTGAAAAAATTCTCAGACTTAAGTTTACTCTCAATTTTTATGGTGCCCAGCCCAGATAAACTTTCATCAACTTATGGTTTATAATCGACGTTTCAATCATCTAAGTACAATATGAAAAAGAACCACGCAATATTCGAACTAAAAGTCCTGTGCAGTACAAACTGAGATTCAAAACAGTATCAACATATAAACGATCACGAATACCAAATATGAAATGAAACCAGGTGCCCGGACTGAGCCAAAGATTTTTGTTTGACTTTTACTTTCTGATGTGTCATGATCAGCCAATCTTTTCAACCACTTACGTTTGACTGACTCTTTTACTCTTTTCTCGCTTTGAGTACAACATCAATGTCCACTTTACCCCTGCACACATTTTAATCCCATTTTGTCAATAAATATACAGTGTTTGCTGGTGGATTGCAGATACTGCCTTATTCTATTTCAATCATTTTTCTTTCTTTTTATACCTAGTAATATCTAAATATCCTTCACTCATATGAAGTGTTTCGAAATTAGAATTATAAAGGTAGCGAGGGATATTCGCAACTCGAGGTTCTTTCTGACAAATGTTGCGAATCGGAAGTCTCAACATGACAAAATATTGTGAATCATGAACGGGAAGGGGTCAGGTCTCGGTACCACCAATCTTAAGAATGTACGTAAAATCTGAGAATATTCTCAGATTCAATCAATACTGAATATATTCAGCTGCTTCCTTGAACATGAGAACAATTTTAGACTTAAGTAAATTCTTTAACTTATGGTGACAGTCCCATCTCCCATCTCGACACTAGTAAGATTTTAAATGCACAATTCACAACATCAATAAATAATTTATTATAAGTAGTTTTCAGATTTATAGATTCTTTCTAGTTATGTTCATTTTACTTAGACTGATCTTCATGACTTCACAGCAAAACCTTCTCGATACTGACGATGAAACTAAGTAATATTCAGTCTCTTAGAATCCTTTTTCATTTAACGTTTGATAGAATTATCGGTTGTAATTCTACAGGCGTGAACTTATCTTAGAGAGTGACCAAGTTTTAAGCATTCAACATGTTGGACGTCTCAGGCACTGCAAATCATATCTCACATAAGGTGAATGTTGATCATGAATCAAAGTGATGAACGTTGCACATCGATTAACATGAACATTATTAACATTTAACATTTTTAAGATAATGCTGTTGCTGTTCTATTAAGGCCCTGCTCCTTGATTTTCCACTCATAAAGATGAGAAAATGACAAAATGGCATCAAGGGGCTCCAAATTTTGGCCTATCTATGCCTGGCACTTTGGGTCATTGTGTAGCGGGGGTTGTTAATTAGAAAATACATATGTAAATTGTATATTCTAAGACTCATGACTCAGCTAAGTAGACTAGGGGCCGTAATCACTAGAAAAACTCAGGCTCAAACTCATTTCAACTGTTTTCCTTCAATTCAGAACTAAATAAAAGTAAATTAAGTGTTAAATGCATGCATATTAATATAATAGTATTCAAATAAAAGCAATAGTTTATTTCAATCAGCATGCAGAATTATAGAAAAAGATGCTGAGTACAAATGTATGATACTCATGATTTGAGTACATGTATATGCTCAAATCGATTTTAGGACCTGATTAATCAAATACAAAGGAGAAACACAACGGATTACTGATATTTGAATAGTATGATGTAAATAAACATACTGTAATGCATTTTACTCTTAGTTTACTTGTATTTAGTTCAAAACTGAAGAAAAACAGTTGAGCTGAGTACTGAGTTTGAGCTTGAGTTTTTCTTGATGATTTCAGGCCAAGTACATATGTAGTCACATTTACGGTATTATACACCATACATCGTTAATCATAAGGCATTGCATATTTTGGACAGTACAAAATGTCCCATATTTAGGTTAAACTAGGCTTCTGAAATAGCACAAAGTCCGGAAATCTTACACGAGTGTGATGTATTTATGGCTTACAATAGAAATACTTAAAACTTACAGTAATCTGCAGCATCCGGTTTCATGACCCTGGATAAAATTAAGAAAGTAAGATACTTCATTTACATGTACAATGTATACAAGTTAATTGCAGGGTCCGAAATCACCAAAAAAAGAGTCAAGGTCAAACTCAGAAATTAGCTCAACTGTTTTCTTCAATTTTTGACTAAATACAAGTAATTTAAGTGTTTTAAATGCTTTTTAGCATATTTATTAATATCATATACATGGCTATCATCTAACATCAGTATTAGTTTGTTTTTTATTCCGCAATCAGCAGCAAGAATTATTGAAAAAGGTTGAGTATGATACTCAAGATTTGAGTAAATGCTGAAATACTTTTTTTCGACCTGATAAATTAGACACTAAGGAGAAACACAAACTAATACTGATATTAGAATAGTATGATGTAAATACACATACTGAAATGCTTTCAACTCTTATTTTACTTTTTTTTTTAGTATTTAGTTCAAAATTAAGGAAAAATAGTTAGCGGGGTACTGAGTTTGAGCTTGAGTTTTTCTGGTGAAATCCAGCCTAAGTCTTATAGCTGAGTAGTTAAAGAATCGCTTCTAATTCAAATAATTTCTGAAATCTGGTTAGAATACCAATAGTGCGAGATGTAGTCACTGAATTTAAAAACATACAAACACTAGATAAACGAGAAATAGTCTTGATTTAGTACAATTAAATCAAATGTCTCCCCTTCATAAAAATGCAAGAGTGATGTAGTGTCTTTTACAACGTTTAGTTTTAGAGAAATGTTGTATAAATTGATGTTTTTCCGATTGACACATACACTTAATAATCAAAGGGTCAATACCCTTCAATTTTTCTTCATGACACATCGTCTCTGTCATAACAATGTATACCAAATATCATCACTTTATCTCAAATACATAGATAGTTATGCTCTAGACAGTAATTTTTTAACAAAGGGCAATAACTCTGCAATTAAAGGGCCAATCCCTATAATTTTTATGACACATGGTCTTGATGTCATTACCATATCATCATTGTATCTTAATTGCATAGTTAGGCTGTAGAGAGTAAATTTTTAACAAAGGGCAAAAACTCTAAAAATAAAGGCCGATCCCTGAAATTTTGTTCATGACACATTGTCTTGATCTCATTACTATATATGCTAAGTTTCATCATTTCTATCATTATTACATAGATAGTTATGCTCTGGACAGTATTTTTTAACAAAGGACAATAACTCTGCAATTAAAGGGCTTATCCTTGAGATTTTTTCCGATTGACACACTGTCTTGATCTCATTACCGTATATACTAAGTTTGATCTTTCTATCTTTATTACATAGATAGTGATGCTCTGGACAGTATAGTATGCAATTAAAGAGGCAATCAATTTTGGTTCATGACACATGGTATTGATGTCATTATCATGCATACCAAATATTATCATTCTATCTCAAATACATAGTTATGCTCTGGACAGTATTTTTGAACAAAGGGCAATAACTCTGCAATTAAAGGGCCGATCCCTGAAAAGTTTGTCCATCACACATCGTCTTGATCTCATTACTATATATACTAAGTTTATTCATTCTATATTTATTATATAGATAGTTATGCTCTGGACAGTATTTTTAACAAAGGGCACTAACTCTGCAATTATAGGGCTGATCCCTGAAATTTTTGTTCATGACACATCGTCTTGATCTCATTACCGTATATACTAATTTTCATCATTCTATCTGTATTACATAGATAGTTGTGCTCTGGACAGTATTTTTCAACAGAGGGCAATAACTCTGCAATTAACTGGTCAATCCCTGAAAATTTTATTCATGGCACATCATCTTGATCTCTTTGCCATATGTACTAATTTTCATCATTCATCAATCTATCTTTATTACATAGATAGGTATGCTCTGGACAGTATTTTTCAATACAGGGCAATAACTAAGCAATTAAAGGGCTGATCCCTGAATTTTTTGTTCAAGACACATCAACTTAATCTCATTACCATATATACTAAGTTTCATCATTCTATCCTTATTACAAAGATACATTAAGTTATGCTCTGGGCGGTATTTTTTTACAAAGGGCAATAACTCTGCAATTAAAGGGCAGATCCCTGAAGTTTTTGTTTATGACACATCGCCTTGATCTCATTACCGTATATACTAATTTTCGTCATTCGACCTTTATTACATACTAATGCTCTGGACAGTATTCTTAACAAAGGGCAATAACTTGGCAATTAAACGGCCAATCCCTTAAACTTTTATTCATGACACTTCGTTTTGCTCTCATTACCATATAAATTTTCATCATTCTATCTTTATTACATAGATAGTTATGCTCTGGACAATATCTTTTTTAACAAAGGCACCAAACCAAACATAACATCTATTCCAGTTAAACAAGTTTATTGAAAATTAAAAATATTTTTACAAAAATAATTTGCATGCATATAAATTAAGATAACAGATTATTTTTAGATAAATATAACAGGAAGATTTAGATATAATTTTCAATTTACCGTGTTACTTTCTCATTCAGTTTATCCTAGGTATATGATTCCACAATTCAAAATATGATCAAGGCTTCAAAGTATTGTCATATTTTGTTAATGCTAATATCAATTATGCAAAAATAAAGTTGAGGATGTATGTATTGAGTATAAAGCTTAATCTAAAGCAACATGATAGATGCCTAAATGATCATTGAGTCATTGCAATGTTAACCAATTTAACATAAAATAAAACTAAAAAACCCCTATCATCAATTTTTATATATCAAGTTTTCCAATGAATTTAGTCTAACAATTAAAACTCAACTAGACCATTTAAAGTACAATTTTAATGCTGCTTTAAATTAAGTACATTGCATTTGAAAAGTAATAATTTAATCTTCATACATTGACATAAAATCGACAAGTGGGGTAGTTCACTGCAATTTTCCTGAGCTCGATTTCCAAAGAATGAAAGAAGATATCGTGAATATTGAGGCCAGTAAGATACATATATATGAAGGCCCCTTCAGACACCTTGAATAAGACTTATTAGATAACAATTCAAGAAATGTTGCTTTTGAAAAATTTAAAAAATAACAAATGCTTGTTTTAAAACAATATATGTAGCCATTTTTTTTTATCAGAATATGCTTTGGTATACACAAATTACAAATCACATAACCATACCCCATACCTCATAAAATTGTACATCACAGCACTAAAGCTTTTGATATCATTCAGTGGTAAAAAATTAAATGCATTATGTAGTGAGCACATAATATCAATGGAATGCATATGACTAATAGTGAATGAGTATGAGAAATATGTTTTAAAAATGTTTGGACCTAAATTAGGGTTTTACTATTTGAAATTATCAAAATCAACAAAACTAAAAAATATCATTGGGATAGAAAATACATTTAAATCACAGCAAATGTCAAATGCACAACAAATTCATTTTCTTCGTTATTACTATCACCCATTGTGACTTATACCTGTATTTTGAATGTGACACGACGTGCCATCATGGCCTGGTTGATTATTATGGTAAGTCTGTAAATAACAGATGAAAGATATGTCCCCCTTGTCGCATACCCAATCACGACCTCCCCTTTTCTTGTTTTTGACCATCACTGATTGTGACATTCTTGTATTCGAACATTTGTGACACGGTGGGTGCCGCGCACGGAGCAGGAGTTGCTTACCCTTCCGGAGCACCTGAACTCACCCCTGGTTTTGATAGGGGGTTNNTGATTTCGTCTGCCTTTGGATTTTTGAATTTTTGATTCCCCCTTGGTATCTTCTACAGTCAACTTTTTTATATTTTGCATAATCACAGAAAAGATTGGAATATAAAAAGATAAAAGTTTTTTATGAAATGTTTAGGCAATAAAAGAATTTTTTTTTTTAAATTACCGATCTCACAAGTTTTAAAAACCTACAAAACTCAAAAGTTATCTAGCTATTTCTAATATTCTGGTATTTTTAGTCCGAGTCAAGAAGTTTACAGACTCAAAAATGTACACGTGTATATCATGTTTCAATTTTAATATATATACATTGTATATGTTTCTTTTTCAATACTACAGATCGTAAAAGACAGTCCTAGGAAAATTGAAAGACAATGCCATTTTGATCTAAAATATGTAAGGTTGTGGTTCTGTCAGAAAAAATTTATGTCAAATGCTTGTCACAAGGAATATATATTTGAAATACAAAAGCTCAATCCTTTACAATTCAAAAGATATGGTTACTGTTAAAGCTATGCTGAGTAACAGACAGATCAACTTTCTGTTTGAGCGAATGTACTACACTGTAATTTCTTGCATATTGCCCGCTCCTTTGTACAGCCCACATAAGACAAAATATTGAATTTATGTTTTAAGGTCTTCAGATGGCCCACTCCAGCATACTGCCCGCGGGTTATCTGCTACATTTCCGTACTATTAATAGAAGGCCTAGTCCACTTTAATATGATCTACACAAGTGCCTCAGCTATGTAATGAAACATTTGAGCTCAGTATATAAATTTGTATAATGTCAATTTTTTGTACTAAAATTCTGTAAAATTATATTTAAATTTGTTGTTTTTGTGGAACTTTTGTGATGCATACTGATTTTGAATTAGAAAGACATCACACAACTCCCATGTTTTTGAGTTTTTAGGAAAACATCTCATCAGAAAGCAAGCAGAACGCATTTTCTATCATTTAAATAACCCAAGGGCAATTTGCAAGAAATTGCATTAATTATCACAAATTGTCACGATCATATAGTGGAATGTGGCAAGAGCAATAAATTATGCATATTGTATATTCAGTTCATGGGAAAAGTCTGATTAAAGAAAGAAAAGTTTATGATGAAAATAAAAATGAAAAGAACAAAATTATAACTGTGAGGAATTAAAAAGTGTGAATAGTAACTCTTTGGTCACATTCATCCCCCCTTTCATGCTTTGGTGACATATATCTTATATTATCTTTTGGCATCCATTTTTATTCTTCTAACCATTTCCTGACTTGATCCTCGATTTTCTGTAAATAAAAAGTTGACAATATCTGACATTCAAGCATTTCTAATAATAAATGTAGTTTATTTATAATTATGATTTCACAACTTCATTTTGTTCTTTAGGGAAAATATCCATCGTAAATATTTCAGCAGATTTTCTGACTATATCCTTTTGTATCAAATTACTTCATGTCAGCCACATAAAGAATTTGATTATTTTTCACTAATTCTCCTAAACATTCCAATTTTGACTCACTCAAATGTATAGACACCCACAATAAACCTAAAATGAAGAATTCAAAGCTACAGACTGAAAGCAGAAAATGATGTAGAGAAGTACTGATGGCCTCTAGGCATCAAACAAGGTAGGTCATCTGGTTCACACCGTGTCACACATCAAAGTCAGGGTGAAGAATGAAAAATACAGAAGTAAGTCTTTGCTCATAAGCTATCACTTACCATTGAAAAAAAAATGAGGAAGGTGTAAATTTAACGAAAAAGTACAAAGTGTATTTTTAATACTGAGATCATGGTAATTTGGACAAAAAACCCTAAAAATGTTATTGAATACAAGGCTCCGTGATGGAAAATAGACATGAGAAATTCAATAGCCCTATCACTTACCCTTTGAATAATATGACCATGGTCAAAGTTCAATTATGGACTAACAGACAGGCATACATATGTACCCAGAGAGCAATAGATCAAAGATAAATTTTTTTTTGAATCTTCAATTACAGGGACCCACAAAGCAATATAAGATATGTGAATTAGTTTTTATTGTGTTCACTTACTTGCCGAGCTGCACGTAAGGATGGTGGGTCAGTGTCTTTATTGCTGGACATGTCAGCACAGTGGGCTGTACCATTGATATAAATTGCTGTCTCAGTATCTGATGCATTCTGTAGAACACTGAGAGCATGCCATGGATCAATGGAACCTAGAAAAGAGGAGATATTTTTAGTAAGAATTGATATTTCTTCACAATTTTCTCTGTCTCACTTAAAATAAAGTTGTAAGAAGGATTATTATTGTATAGATATATGAATTTCCCATGCTAATTTGGGGTAATAGATATGAATAATACTCTCTAAAACCTGAGAGATAAAATTCTAGACGGCTCTGAGAATAATACAATCTTTCTGTAAAGATAATATAGTGGCGTTGGTCTATAATGAAGTCCGAGGGGATTGACTTTTGACTTCGTTATGGGAATCCTTTGTTTTAAGCATCAGAATTTATTACATAAATAGATAAATAGTAATTCTTTTCAGAGATATTTGTCCTCTTCTTCATAGCACTCAATTCGCTTTAAGCCAATTCATTATAGACTGACTCTACTGTATTTGGGTAATTTTGTGAAATTGTAAAGATGAGACCCGTTCAGTACTCCTACATGAACAGAGATAACAGGATTCGCTTTCTAATACATAAGTTCCCTATATGGGACCCCAATTTTTTGTTTTTGATTGGTTAGAAAACAAGTCATGCAAAACTAGACCCCAAAGATAACATACGCATAAGATTTGAAGAAGATCCCTTCATTACTTTCTGAGAAATAGTGATAACGGTTATTTATGTAAAATGATAGACCACAGATGGATAGCGATTTGATGCTGTTGTGCTGATATGTACAAGTAACTAAAACTTTTAACTTTAAGTGTCACTCTACCATCAAACTTGCAAACAAAAATCAAAAACAAAAATAAATAAAACTCACCATTGACAAATAAAATTCTTGTGCCTTTGGGTTGATCTGATCCGTAATAGTCATTAGTGAAACTGACAAACTTTTCAACATCTTCTTCAGCAATTTTGAACACGTCTTGACAAATAACCAAATTAGACTCCAGGGTCATCAGAAGTGAGAATGGACATATTGACCTGCTGTCACAAGTCTGATCTGAAAAAACAAGACGTGATTCAAGCTTATTTCGTGAAAAAGAAAAAGATACTTTAGCAAGGCTAAAGATAATTTTGCTTTCTTGGGATGATAACACTTTGTATAAACAAAAATGTTTTATTACATTACATTGGCCACAAAAACCAGACAAGAGTGGTATCTATTTGTAAGGTGTCCAGATTTTATACTATGCCATTTATCTCTCACTCTATAATTATGTATGCATACTTTGTGTGATGTGCACGCATCCAAAACCTCGCCGTTTCCACTTCTGAATACACAGTGTTGTGCCTAAACTGTTGTCATGTTTTCACTACACAATTTACATTGAAAACTGCTCGATAATATAATAAGACAACGTAACACTATTCTGTGACAGACAAGGTAACTTTCATTACCGGTACAAAAAAAAAATTAAACAAGGAAAACAATTATAATATTCACATGTTAAAGCATTATTTGACAATTTAATAGTTTGTAAGTTTTCTGACAAATATTCAGTAAATATAGGTTGCATAATATGTGCATTTTAAAACATGATCTGACTATTATTGAAGATTCTTAAAATTTCCGGTCATATTATAAGTAAATTATAGGCTGCCATGATACTTACAATAGCCAAACTGTGTACAGGTCTGCCAAGTCCATGACCTGATACCCGGTCCCAAGGCCGTCCTGTCCACCTTTGTGTTCAGAATGTCCTTCAGGAAGGTTGAATAAGAATTATCAACACACGATTTGTTCATAGCTTTCATATACATCTGTAAAAAAACAAATATGAAAATTTGAGAAAAATATGTACAAAATGGATTTTAATACACTGCCACTATTTATCTTACATTCAAATATTAACACTACATGTAGAAGTTCAAACTGATAGTTTATCAGAAAATCTTAAAAGCATTATTCTGGCACTATTCATTATTTACTCAAATTGATAAAAGTATTGAAGTTAAAATACCGAAAGACGCCTCTTTGAACAGTAGCTAAATAGAATTTGCATTTTGTAAAAGATTGGTAAAACAATTAGTGTGGATGTGTATTGCCTAATTAATCTACATTATAGCCCACAAAAGCTATTTACTCCCCTGCATTAAAAGCATATACATCATTTTGAATTATAATAGTTCTTGTTTGGAACTTATATTCCACCACTCTGCTTCACCAAGGTTATGGTGGAGAATGCAATGAATGACAGCAATGTTAAGAAACTAGACAGTGATGAAAAGGTCTATGAAAGGGCCATAGGGTCACAAGGAATGTACACTCAAAATGACAAATAGCGTATGGTTGAAAACCATAAGGAAAATAATAAATGTTCTACGTTTGAATGACTAATGAGACCTGTAATACTGACCTTGTTAACTTGTCCCATGTTGTAGTAAGGATCACTTGTGGTTTTCATGGTGGCACACACATTGTACACATTCATTCCTTGCATTTCATTATTGTACTGCACAATCCCCATGATGATTCCTGCCAAGTTGGACACAAATGTCATACTGTCATCAGGGTTACTGATGGATCCACAGGAGTGGAAGTCCTTCTCCAGCATTTCAAACTTACCAAGCTTAATGAGGCCATCAATTTGTATAAAAGCCTGAGAGACTTGCTGTAGACACTGAAAGAAAAAAAAAGATGTCTGTTTATGTAAAATGTCACAGCTGAGCCATACTAAAGACAACCTCACTGATAAAGATAATTTAAGAATCATCTCTTCCATGAATTCTGTTTCTTCTGGTTTCTTTGAGAAGTAGTCTCTTATGCAAGTAGTCTGTCAACAAATATTCCATTATTGTATCATGAAGAACAAATGCTGAACTAAAAAGGATATTTGATAGTATAAAACTACTAGGAGCAGGGAATAATAACATCATGAAGTGGATCAACTATAAGGTCATCTCTACAACTTGTTAACTTCTATATCATAAGGTCTTAATAAGTTGAGCTACATAAAAGATGTATGCTGACAGACAAAACAAGGCAAAAGGCCTAGGAATACTGGATCTTATTGTGCAGACCATTCAACTGTGTGTATCAGTGATTATAATTACAGTAAAACCTGTTTTAGTGACCATCTATATACAGTCAACTTCGCTTATAACGAATGCATCAGGACTGGTAAATTTACTTCGTTATATCAAGAATTTCGTTGTTTAAGGTTTAAAACACATTAGAGGTAAACACATTGGACTCGGAGATTTTGTTCGTTATTACCAGAAATTCGCTATTCTTGAAGTTCACTGTATAAAGATCAGTACTATATATATGTACAAATCAATATGTATGTGTACAAAAAGACCACCCCACTTAACTTGAGGCTTTCATGTTTCATGATATTTTTCTTGCTCCAAATGTTTACACTTCTATCAACATTTCTTTGGCTATATTATGTTGACATCAAGCTAATAAAGGCTTAGGAGATGTAATTTGGTAAGGACATAACTCTCGGCAGAAAGGGATCTAAAATTTCATTCAATCAGGATCTCCAATATTACTGAAATGTCAAAAGAACTTGGAAAAACCAGTCATATCACTACTGCTTCTAGAAATCTTGATTCTCTAGTCTTCACATAAGTGTATGTGGAGCCATAATTGGTCCTAAGATGTTCATGTGCCAAAGAAAAGCCACTACATCTGAAGCAAATCACCTCTCCACTTCCTCCTACTGTTGGGTCTGACAGACTGTCTGCCACCACTTTGTTGTATCCCTCAAAGTTTGTCTGAGCCCTTACTGGTGCTGATGAGGCAACAGCGCCATAAACAAGATGCGGATACTGAAAAAGAAATCAGAAAATTCAATACCACACTGTAAAGCAGCAAGATTCATCACTTTTCTATAAATAGGCTGACCCCTGATGGGTGCTGACGAGGCTACAGCCACCCCTCCCTCATAAAGAAAAAAGGAAGCAGCAAATATGGGGGTACTATACAGAAATAAGAGAAGTTATTACCATACTTTAAAGCAGTGTGAAACATCACTTATCCACATTTAGTCTGAACCTGGACAGGGGCTAACAAGACTACAGTGCTATTAACAAAGTGTTGGCACTGTAAGAAAAGTTAAGAACAGGCATTACAGTAAAGCAGAGGATTTTATCACTTATCCACCTTGTATGTTGTATTCATCAAAGGTAGTTTGGCCCCTGTAAAGGGGCAAACAATGCTGCAGCACCATAGACATGATGAGGGTCCTGATGAGCAATTCAAATCAAAATATTTTTTCAGTTGTCATAATCAAATCTTCCTAAATATTCAAATGCAAAGACCTGCTTTTGTTGTAAAATTATGTACATGTATTGAGAAACTATAAAATCTATGTATATCAATGAATAGGACTTCAAAAACATGACAATAGAAAGTTTCTTTTGATAGAGTAAACACTGAGGATTTCAGGTTGAATGTGTCTGACTAAATTCATAGAGACAATAAGTGTACAGTAATATTTTCCAATGTTATTTTTGTAATATATGAGATTTAATAATTGAAAATATATATGTGCAAAATATGTATTTGTATTGAAAAGTAACCATGTTTTAATATAAATTTCTCTGTTAACACTGCAATATACATGTATTGTCGGTATAATTTTTTATGCTGAAAATTGATCAAATGACAACATTTCTTAGAACATTCACAAAATTATCATTTTAGAATCACAAAAATAAAATACAGTAGAGTTGGTCTATAACGAATTGGCTAAAAGCGAATTCACTGCTATTACTAAGAAGAATAAAACCCCCCAAAAGAATGACTATTGATCTATTTATGTAGTAAATTCTGATGCTTAAAACGAAGGATGTCTATAACAAAGTCAAAAGTCAATCCCCTTTGACTTCGTTATAGACCAACTCTAATGTATAATAATATTGTGAAATCTGTATGGGTAAATAAAGGTCAACAAATGACACAGCTAATACAGGCTTTATACAAAGGGAGGTGCTATACATTGTACACAAATGGTACTTTTCAGACAGTATACAGCGCATTTATTGACAGATGGTGGCTTAAGCTGGGTTTTATTGTGTGTACCTTCAGTCTAAACCAAGCAGAAAGGGCACCTGGGTAGCTGCCACCAAAACATATCCATCTGTTTTTGCTGCTGATTTTGTAGTAGTCTGATAAGTATCTGTGTGCTGCAGCCAGGTCAGCCAGTCTAAAACATCAGAGATTGAGGCTATGTTAGCTAGATATGCAAGTGAGAGGCGAACTAAATCTTGTAAGGCAAGTATTTACCAAGACATCAGTAAAATGTCAGGCAATTTTGCTTTCAAATCCAATTCCAATGCTTAATTTGGCTTATACAAGGTTGTTCAGGTTTAGTCATTATAATGTAATGCATGCATCAACTTGTAGAATGGGGGCCTCCGTGGCCGAGTGGTTAGTGTATTCGACTTCGAGCCAAGGGGCCTGGGGTTCGATTCCCGCAGGCGCCACTCCGCGGTTGGCCTTCCCTGTCTTTCGGATGAGACAGTAAAAACCGAGGTCCCGTGTCACAGTATGTGTTGGCAAGTTAAAGAACCCTCCCTGCTCTACGGCCAGCAGTGCTGAGCACAGGCAAAAATTTGTTGCCCTTCTCCGGCAATCGGTGACGTCTCCATATGAGTGAAATATTCTTAAACAACAACGCAACAGCAACAACAACTTGTAGAATGTAAATTCCCAAATTTTAAAATAAACTAAAAAGTTAAGCATGACTTCTCAAATATTTGGTATCTTTGATCTTTCTTGGTTCATCCCCACTCAGGCAGAAGATGAAATAAAACACATGTATTGAAAATGGCTATATTTAAAATCAAGGCCCGAAAATTTCAACTATTTAATAATTTCTTAACACATCACATACCATTGTTCAACACAGAATTGAAGAAATAGTGCATAGACACTTTGTTTACTGATCATACAATATCCAGCATTCATACCAGCAGAGAAAGGGAGAGTAACCTTAACATTTTCAAACTGCTGTATTTCACCTTTGATTACTTATTTGGTTATCTCTGAACTTTGAAAATAATTCAACAAAAAGTTTAAGAAAAGGCATATGTCCCTTCCTCCAAAAAGTTTTGTTCTTGTTTTTTTGGGTGAAAGGCAGATATAGAGGTGTAAAAATAAAAATCATAAACCTTATAGGTCTTCTCTTCAAAAAATTGAATTCATCGGAATATTATTTTTTCTCCTTTTTGGGTGAAGACAGTAAACAAGGAGGGCTGATATTAGATCTAAATAACAAATTATGACAAAACTGAACCCTTGGTTGGTCGGTTAAGTTGTTGTTTAATGTCTCACTCGCAAAACTTCCA
>JACSZP010049371.1:0-10522 GCA_016161895.1 Pinna nobilis | reverse complement strand
ATGTATTTCTAAGTAGTAAATATATAGGCGCAACACTGCATTCAAGTGGAAGAAATACGTCAAATGTAGGTCATGACTTACCGGTTGTGACGTCAAGGGGTTCGAGATAAGCAAGCGGGGTGCGAGACAGAGATATCTCATAACGGGTATATCGATGGATTTCTCTGTCCGGGGTGAGCGAAATCTCTGTCTCGCACCCCGCGTGCTTGTCTTGAACCCCATGACGTCACTACTGGTAAGCCTCGACCTACTTTTGACGTATTTCGTCCATTAGAATGTATTTTTCATAGACGTATAATCAATATATTTACTTAGAAACACATTATTTGAGGATGAGAGAAAAATAATCAACCACCACTTTGTACAGAAACAGATAAATCTCACCCTCGTGCCAAAGATATGCAGCATCCACGACTCGGCAAGCCTCGTCGTCGACTACAAATCTTTGACACTCGGATGAGATTTCTCTATCTCTGTACAAAGTGGTGATAGATTCTATTTATCTCCCGTTTCACGGGACAATATTTCCTTGTTTCCTTTCCTAGGGTGTTGACAAGCTACACGCGCTACTCCGGAAGTGTAACGTCACTATTTTCATGACTTCACACTCGGTTGCATCAAACGTAAATAAAACTGTGACAATTTCATACAAACATGAAATAGTATTTCAAAGTTGACGACACTTTTAATAATAACTAGATTTATTCATAAAATTGAACCAAATTTATTTATTATGTATATTGTATACCGTTGTATACAACGTTTTGATATCCTACTTTTATGTGTGGGAGTATAAGGATGTAATACAGGTCAACGGTGAGGCTCATTTGCATGTCTAGACTGTATTTTTACGCCATTTTCCTTTCATTATTTTAACAGATGGTTAAAATATAATATATATTAGATGATGGGAGAAAAATAATCATCCCCTCCCTTGAGGGTATAACAGATGAATCTCTGTCCACGGGATAAGCTTCTTGAAAATCAAACCCTCGGCAAGCCTTGGGTTTGATATCCGAGAATCTTACCCCTCGGACAGAGATTCCTCTGTCATACCGTCAAGGTAGGGGACGATTCTATCACTCCCCCTAGGCACCTGATATTATTGCCTGACAATTCCAGTTAAAATGTCAGAGGTTTAGTAGAGCAGTTATAGAGCTTTTCCCCCATATTCATCTTTCCTTCAATATGATTTCAGCAAATATGAAGATGGACTAACGAATGCCATCGTCATTTTCTTTATTTCCTGTTCCAGGGTAAAATCCCCCACAAAATAAATCAAATACGTCAAGAAAAATGAATCCGAAAACAAGCTGGATCATCTTCCAGCAACCCATTTTTCCAAAATGTTAGCCTGCTTTGGTCTCACTACACAGTTACAAGCTCCCATTGACTCCTATGTTAAATTGTCAATAGTCAAAAGTCCACCCCGAATATAAACGGGTTGATCCGTTCATAAGCTATGGTTCATCTGAAAAGAAATTATCTACTGATTTTTCTGTTAAAAAGTAAAGGGGCATTTCCCGTTTAATCTTTTTTTGCAAATTCTCACTGAACGACTGGTATCAAGAAATCATGTGCTTACATCATGACTGTATTAAACTCCCAGTCGAATGACGGGACGTATTATTACATGGCGTTGTCCGTCCGTCCGCTAATTTTTTTTGTCCGGAGCATAACTCTGAAACCGTGCATGATAGATTCATGAAACTTCATACACATCGATACCATCACAAGGCACACTGCACTGCATGTTCCAGCGGCCGGAATGATGATTCAATCGATTTCCCCCTTGAAAATATGAAGAAATATCACTACTTATAAATTGTTCTATTTAAGATCTAAGATGATAATTAAAAATTGCTTAAAATTCGAGTCCGAGTACTTTGAGGCCATCACGGAAAATCTTTTGATCTTGAAACTGAAGTGAGACAAAAATTCTAAAAATATTAAGAGAGAAAGGTTCTCAAATTTACACACATATACACATTGGGTCCTTGTTGCTATGCTAGGAATATTATACATAAGGAAACAACAGAAAAACAGGGTAAACTTTTGGAGAAGATGAACACATCTTGTTTTTTTTTGTAGTATAGGTCTTATTATAGCTTTGTCGATCTCCTTTTCGTAATTTATCCATTTGAGCCTCGTTGGTATCGTGACTGATGCTCTACAGTCATTGACCTGTTACCATGTGCGTACATGCGTCCGTTCGAAACGAATGTCGACTCTACCTCACAACGTCGGAATCAGCCTTAGTAGAGATGATGAAACGAAATATGATAATTAAGCACTACGTATATGAGAAGATGTTAGAAATTATTTATTGGAAATATATGTACATTCACATGTATTTGTTTTCACATTTGAAAGCACAAGTCCGTAAAGTACTTGTAAGACAGGCATTTGTGTAAAAACACTAATGATCTTTAGACCATCCACGGTATTTTATATGTACAACACATAATCACACAAAATGCAATTTGATAAACCTTGTTAAACCAATATTTAATTTTTGAACAATGGAAAATTTACATTGAAAGACATTGTTTACATTCAGAAATCTAGTGAAAAATGACAAAGACAAACAGCGATGATGCGGTTTAATAAAAGCTTGAGAAATTACTTTTTAAATTCAAATTGTTATTTTTAAATTTACAAAACAATACCACTTTCACATATTTGTAAGAGTAAGTTTTCACTACAATGTCCCTATACGCTAGAAGTGGTCCAAATTTACCATTCATATCTGTACATACCAAATGTTAACGTTGATTTTAGAATCCATCAGAAATTGCATGATTTTAAATATTTTCTGCATGATACAGCGCGTTTAATTCCATTAATATTCAAAATTTGTGAATTGTAGCTTTTTGTGTCTTTTTCACCTTTTCTTCAAGTTATCAAATTTTGAAATGGAAACGTTCCTTAAAATCGGTGATGCTTTTATAAAAATATTTGGCTTTACCTCCTAACCAAGTTTTTTCTTCTTCCTTCGTTACTGATTTTTCAGACAGATACGCATTTGTCATCATGAATGTATATATATGTTAGTTTCTGATTTTAAAAAATCCGAACTTTCATACCTATAGGTCTTTAGCTGTGACAAAAATATATCGCAAATTCATTTTCATTAGATTTGTGACAGCGACATTGTATTAGACATATTTGGCAATACGCTAAAATTCGTCTAGCAATAAAGGCGTAAGTGATAGATAATATGTACTCTTCTACATATACATATATCAATATATGCCTACCTGACCATTCAAGTCAAGTAGTCATAGTTCTAGTAATATACATGTGTATCACCTTCATGCATGTAAATACAAATATGCAATAATCTTTATATACCAATAGTGTAGTCCGTGAAAGGAAATTAAGGTTGTAAAGAAATAATAGATACATACATGTATAAGGCATTATTTAATACACTTTGCCTTTCTACACTTCAGTCTAAATGTTGAGTTCTAATATTAGATACATGTATCCTGTAATATAAATCATAGTCTGGCAAAGTTTATTATAATAAGACAGTACTATCAATAGACAAATGACAGACAATGAAATACCCTAAATGTGGCTATACTTTAGTTTGTTACAGTGAATCTGTAAAAAAAATGGTATAATACAAACATATACATGGCAGAAAAATTTTAGTCTTTCAAAACTTGATAAATTGAAACTGTCCTATTGGATGACAGACGGCAGACATGTAAATATGAAACAGCATAGAATATTCTTATTCTGATTATATTGTAGTTTGTGACAATCTTACACACAACAATTAAGGTCTTACAATTGCTTTAGTTTTCAAAAGTGAATCTGTACTAATTACAATAAATTATCTTACATTCAATCTATGAGTGACACAGGAGTTGACGCAAAAAAAACCCCAATATTTTCCTGTAAAAAATAAACAATGCACTCGTTTCACAAATTTTCGGCCCCTTTGCTATTATCAAGTGAATGATATTGTTCGTAAAACTAGTAAAAAAAATAAGTTAGATACCTCAAGAAAAATAAATCCCAATATAAGTAAGAACTTCTTGTATCAACTCATTTTGATTTTGTTACTTCACAGATGTTCTAGCGGACTGGTGATTCAATCACTTGATCGGATTCATATATGACAAGAAAAAATTCTTTAAACACAACAATCTAGGTCCTACAGTTGCTTCAGTTTTTGAAGGTGAGTATGAACAATTCCAATAAAATAACATACATTAAATAGGCACCAAACAAATGAATAATGAATAATTCATGTAAAACATAACCAAAACACTGGTTTCACAAATGTTTTGCCTCTTACCCTTTATCAAATGAATTGACGACAGTAATACTATTGGTTATATGGTAGTATAGCTGTACCATAAAACTGGGTTATTTCGGACTGAAGGAATAATTAACTCTACGAATGGTAATTTACATAAAAAGAGGGATGACTCCAAGTTAATTCATAACAACTGTGTCAAGCTGATGTATGTTTCTTAATGGAAAAAACCATTATTGGATACATTTTATTTATAATAAGGTGATACTTCTGTATATTGCGATGGACTAACAGGGTGACTAACCTATACTTCTTAGAAGTACTTAGCATGATGGAACCTATCTTGACAGACAACTACCTGTGCGGCCAGAGATTTGTGGTCTTTCATGACAGGTGGTCTGAAACTGATAGTTTTATTAAGATGGTCAAACTGCCTATCAGAATCAATATGAATCCTATCGCTTGAGTTAAAACATATAAACAATTAGCTGCTCTGCTGTTGTTGTCATTGCCATCTCCCCTCTTTTTAAAGGCATTGCAGAAATTTACAAGCAGTCGTAGTAAGGCTTCAAATATGGCAAATCCAGCTTTTGCATACTGAACCCAGTTCAGTACTTCATCTTCTTTAAATGCAACGATCAAAGCCAACACTATTTGTGGAAAATCCTCAATCCACATTGACAAGGCGGAAACAACGTGTGGATTTACAAATGTTCCATCACTTACCACTTCCCATATCAAATTAAGAAATTCAAGTACAAACAAGATGGTTCCAATAATAGCAAATGTCATGATTGAATATCGAATGCCATTGTCATCTTTAATGATATCCTGCTCCGTGTTAACTACTTCGTGAAAAAATTCCCAGTCAAAAAATAAGTCAGATACCTCAAGAACAACAAATCCCAAAATGAGTAAGAACTTCTTGCAGCAACCCATTTTGTTGTTTGTTTTCTTTTAAAGATGTTCTGGCGGACTGGTGATTCTATTAACTTTTCCTCCTGAAAATAAAATAAAATAAAAGCCTGCTGCCTTAAGGTTATGCTCTTGATGACCAAATGGCGTATGTAATACATGTATCTTAGAATATAAGAATATAATATACGTGCTTATAAACAATGCAGAAAGTTATATAATAAGGAACAGTTTCCCAACAAAGAATGAACAGATAACGATATTTGCAGTCATTAAGAAAGGATCAAATTGTACAGTTAGAAGCTTCATTAAATTCCTTATACTTTCTCAGGTAACAATTACATTAATATAAGGTTTTTGAAAACTTTATCAGGTCTTAATCAATGTGCATTAAAGTCATATTTGTTNNCTAGTTTTTGGCATGTTCGACTTCGAATCGAGAGAGCCCAAGGTAAGGTAAGGTTGGCCGTCCCTGCCTTTCAGCTGAGACAGTAAAAAAACGAGGTCCCGAGTCAGAGTAGGTGTTGGCGAGTCAAATATACTCTTCCTGCTCTATGACAAAAAGTGCCGAGCAGGGAATAAATTTTTCGCCCTTCACCAGCACATGATGACGTCTTCATATAAATGAAATATTATTGAGTGGGACGTTAACCAAAAATATAACCAACCAACCAACCAACTTCTGTTCCTCTTCACCATCCTAAAAGATGTCTTAATGGAGGATATTTGTATTCCTTGATACATTTACCAAGTAAAGTAAACTGGAACAGTGTCAAAACATCAAAGAGATATCAGAGAATGTGACATTTTTGAAGTACAATATCAGACTATATTGATAGGCAATAAACCATGGTGATATATAGCTAATAACGTCAATGGTACAGAAGGAAAGGATTAGGGAAATCATAACGACTTATACAATTCTGCTGCTGTATCAATGAAACAGGAATAAAAACAGAATGGATGAATTTGTACCATGCATATGACAAGCCAAAATCAGACTAGTTTTTCTCAGTTAATCTTAGTTTTTCTCCAGTTAATCCTAGATTTTCTCAATTAATTCTAGTTTTTCTCCAGTAAATGTGGGATACGAGTTAAACCTACTTTTTCTCCAGTTAATCTTAGTTTTTCCCGTAACCCACATCAACTGGAGAAAAAATAGCATTAGCTGAGAAAAATAAGAATTAACTTATTTATGTGATTTTTGCGTAGTTAATCCTAGTTCTTCTCGCCAGTCTGCTTAAAATTCATTTGTGACGTCATAGATTTATGTAACATGCGTTTTCATTGGCCAATTGCAGTAGGAACTCCTGAATATGAAACTACGAACGTGTACTGCAAGTGACTGATAGGGAGGGTATGGTATGTTCGTGTTCATTTTTTTAAATGCAGTAATTATCTTAAAATATTAAATATACATGGAGTGCTGATCGCTTAGCTTTGGCGCCATTAAACGTAATGAGGATTTTGTGTCGAACGTTTTCATTGGACGATGAGAAAATCTAGGATTAACTGCGCCAAAATCACATTAATGAGTTAATCCTAGTTTTTCTCAGTTAAACAAGGTTTCTCTGGAGAAAAAATAGGACTAACTCATTAATATCATTTTGGCGCAGTTAATTCAAGTTTTTCTCAGTTAAACTTTCTCCAGTTAATGCAAATTAATGAGAAAAACTAGGATTAACTGGAGAAAAACTATGATTAACTGACAAAAACTAGGATTAACTCATTAATGTGATTTTTGCGCACCATACTTTCAGCAATCATTGTGTTTAATACACGGTAAATGAAGTCCCCTGTTTTCATTAAGTCGGAAGATTTTATAGAGGTTTAATGTACCCAATCCATCATTAAATGAATAACAAAACAGTCACCAATTTTACATCATATATTTCCATGAAAATGCAGTATTGATGACTAATTAGATATTGATATAACCTGGTTAAATCTATAGTAAGCAAATTACAAGTTGAAATTTCAACTTAAAGTTAAGTAAGCTAAAAACAAGTTAACTTGACCGTGCATTGTGCAACTTGGTCCTGATCGTTATTCTAACATGTGGGTCACATCGTCTTGTGCGTATCTATGTTTAGACAATCTAACCCGCCGGTCTCTAAAATCAATATTGATAATAAAAAAAACAGTAAACTTACACTACCTAAATCACATTAAATATAATATGATTATATATGCCAAGTTGACACCAAATAATGTTTACTTACTTTGAGTGACAGTTTAGGTGCATCAATATGAAGTACTCTTGCTTCTAAATTGTTCTACCTTTCCTTTCCGAGTTCTCATATTCAGATGAAGTGCATCTGTAAGTTTCTAAAGTTGGTTTAAACACAGGGACTATTTCCCAAAATCAACATACCAGACCGTGATAATATACAAATGTATTCTTCTTTATTAAGCCTATTTATTCTCCGAAATCAGTGTGACCTACCTTACAATTCCAGTGAAGTTTAATTAAGAAAATTGGAAATTCCTACGATGTATTTTAGAAAGAGCATTTTAGAATAAGATTTTAAGGACAGTTTAAATATCTTATTAATGGACTTTGGTGTATATATTTATCTTTTGTCGCATGTTACATAAATCCATCGCATGTTATATACATCTATGACGTCACAAATGTATTTTAAGCAGACTGGCGAGAAGAACTAGGATTAACTACGCCAAAATCACATAAATAAGTTAAATCTAGTTTTTCTCAGCTAATGCTAGTTTTTCTCCAGTTGATGTGGGTTACGGAAAAACTAAGATTAACTGGAGAAAAAGTAGATTTAACTCGTATCCCACATTTACTGGAGAAAAACTAGAATTAATTGAGAAAATCTAGGATTAACTGAAGAAAAACTAAGATTAACTGAGAAAAACTAGTGTGATTTTGGCTTGTCATGTGCATGATACAAATTCACCCATTCTGTTTTTATTCCTGTTTAATTGATACAGCAGCAGAATTGTATAAGTCGTTATGATTTCCCTAATCCTTTCCTTCTGTACCATTGACGTTGTAAGCTATATATCACCATGGTTTATTGTCTATCAATATAGTCTGATATTGTACTTCAAAAATGTCACATTCTCTGATATCTCTTTGATGTTTTGACACTGTTCCATTTAACTTTACTTGGTAAATGTATCAAGGAATACAAATATCCTCCATTAAGACATCTTTTAGGATGGTGAAGAGGAACAGAAGTTGGTTGGTTGGTTGTATTTTTTGTTTACGTCCCACTCAATAATATTTCATTTGTATGAAGACGGCATCGTGTGCTGGTGAAGGGCGAAAAATTTATTCCCTGCTCGGCACTTATGGTCATAGAGCAGGAAGAGAATATTTGACTCGCCAACACCTACTCTGACTCGGGACCTCGTTTTTTACTGTCTCAGCCGAAAGGCAGGGACGGCAAACCGCACCTTACCTTGGGCTCTCTCGATTCGAAGTCGAACATGCCAAAAACTAGGCCACGGCTGCCCTAAAAGGAGAAGTATATAAGCTGACAAAAACTAGGATTAACTCATTAATGGGATTTTTGCGCGCCATACTTTCAGCAATTATTGTGTTTAATACACGGTTAATGAAGTCCCCTGTTTTCATAAGGCGGAAGACTTTATAGAGGTTTAATGTACCCAATCCATCATTAAATGAATAACAAAACAGTCACCAATTTTACATCATATATTTCCATGTAAATGCAGTATTGATGACTAATTAGATATTGATATGACCTGGTTAAATCTATAGTAAGCAAATTACAAGTTAAAATTTCAACTTATAGTTAAGTAAGCTAAAAACAAGTCAACTTAACAGTGCATTGTGCAACTTTGTCCTGATCGTTATTCTAACGTGTGGGTCACAGCGTCTTCTGCGTATCCATGTTTAGACAATCTAACCCGCCGGTCTCTAAAATCGATATTGATAATAAAAAAAAAACGATAAACTTACAGTACCTAAATCACATTAAATATAAAATGATTCTATATGCCAAGTTGACACCAAATAATGTTTACTTACTCTGAGTGACAGTTTAGGTGCATCAATGTGAAGTATTCTTGCTTCTAAAGTTGGTTTAAACACAGGGACTATTTCCCAAAATCAACATACCAGACCGTGATATACAAATGTATTCTTCTTTATTAAGCCTACTTATTTTCCGAAATCAGTGTACCTTACACTTAAGTACCTTACAATTCCAGTGAAGTGTAATTGGAAATTCCTACGATGGATTTTAGAAAGAGCATTTTAGAATAAGATTTTAAGGACAGTTTAATTATCTTATTAATGGACTTTGGTGTATAGATTTATCTTGACATGCTGATGTCATGCCATAATTCGGATGCTGTACATGCATCTGGGGTACCTTTTCCGTTCGACTGCACAATTTAATCGTTTGGCTAATGTCATGTTTGAACGAACTATGAGAACTAAATGAATGAATATTTGTATAAGGATTGAATGTGACAAATCGGGATGATGTCATGCTTCAGATGCTGCATCTAGCTTACCCCTTTCTTGCTAGGCTGATCGTGTAAAGAGGTTTGATTAAGTTTGATTTGTTAGGTGGTGGAAGGTCCAGTCTGCATAGGGACTGGTCCGGTCTTCAGGTTGAGCTGTTTGTGTTGTCCCTGTTTTGTTTGGCCAAGATTTCGTCTGCCTTTGGATTTTTGATTTATTGATCCCCCCTTGGTATCTTCTACAGTCAGCTTTTTTTTAGACACACCGTGTTAAGTTTTACATGCATTAAGGTTAAGACACAAGACACAAAATTCTAAGGGATAGGGTGGAAGGTCTTGTCCTGAATAGCAGGCTAGGCAAGTCAAGCTGTGACACACCCTTTGTTAGGTGGTGGAAGGTCCAGTCTACATAGGGACTGGGCCGGTCATGCTCTTGTGGCACACCAAGTTAGGAAAACATCACTGTAGGCTACATAACCTTTAATTAGGTCCACCAAGACGCAGACATCAGACATACACTTGTATACACACTTACCTAGCTAGGTAGTTAGGTTTTTATTTTAACTTAGGTAGTAATCAGTAGTTAGGGAGAAAAGTAGGAACACAGCTAGGAATTTTAGGAATATATATTTTATAAGGGGTGGGAGATCAGGAACC
Source organism: Pinna nobilis (assembly GCA_016161895.1). Lineage (NCBI taxonomy): Eukaryota > Metazoa > Mollusca > Bivalvia > Pterioida > Pinnidae > Pinna > Pinna nobilis. Next base: position 216 of record JACSZP010049371.1, on the reverse strand, counting down.
TGGGCTCAAATGAACTGTCCTAGGACAGAGGGGACTCAGAGCCCAGGTATATAAAAAATGAAAGCATAGGAGGTATCTTATATACCAACTAAGGTTAAGGATAGGTAGGTTTTTTTCACAAAATAAAACAGGTCCTACATGTAACATTACAATTTACACACATAAGACCCCAGTCTATTCCAAATTGTCATGTTTGTGGATTAGAACCACTATCTC
>JACSZP010049370.1:0-17482 GCA_016161895.1 Pinna nobilis | reverse complement strand
ACAGACTGTGGTTAATACAAAACCAAAGGAAGATAAAACATGATTTTATCAACACTTGATTCTTACTTTTGGCTATAATAGTCACAGTGAGAACTGCATTTTATCCAACACCATCTGGATTTCTACTCGCCTGACCCCAGTTTGTGACTGAAATTACAAACACTTAAATAAATTTGAATTTAAGTTTGCAACATTGTTAAGTTGCATTTTATGTCACCATAAAGATGTTAGCCGGGGGCAAATTCGACTACATTGAGAATTAACCTAATCATGTAGTTGTTTGACATTTAATTTCGTATCAGTTTAATAGAACAGTATGTGGAATGAAATTGACACTATTTGTGTAGAATATTTGGAAAGGAGTCGCACATATACAACAAGTACTCTTCAATTCATTGATTTATAGAACAGTAAACTTTTACAAGCTATCTGAAACAATATCTTGACACTACTATGGTCGGACAGAAAAGTTCATAAACGTTTTAAAGACCTAGATGTAAAAAGGCAAGCGTCAAGCGAACGTTTCAGCCAACAGTTCTCCATAACCGATCGGGATTGGTATAAATATTTGATTTTTCATTACATTATTCGTTCTTATCTGCCTGTTATACACATTTAAAATTGAAGGATGGTTGATATTTCAGGTGTCAGTATTTTTTACAGGAGATAAATGTAACTAATCATGAACTTCTGGGCTTATCTCCGTAATAATCGATCGAAATGTGGCAAGTTTGGTCAGACATCTTTCAACCCCAGGTGCCTTTCCCTGGTACAATGAAGAAAGATCACTACTTTGATGTCCCTCAATTGTCATATGTTATTTACAAAAGAACATACTCGTACACGAAATAAATGTATATTTAGTAATTGATAGCCTTTGGAGTATTTAATTTAGTTTGACTTAAAAATGAAAATAAAAGCTATCAACGAAGTTATGGTTGACGTCAGGGGGAATGTTTCAGAATGGGAATGATAGGAGTCTCAATATTACGATTCGATGTCAATCCTAGACGGGGTGGCACAAGGTGTGTGGACAGAGTCAGCGTCCTCCGTCAACCATGCCGCACCCACAGTAAGTGTTTAATAGAAAACTCTTGATCAGGTAAAAATATTCTTTTAGTCAAAAGGTGCAGTCAACTTTTATGTATGGAAAAAATATAGTTTGTGTGTGTGTGTGTAAGGTCGGCAATTTTTCTACGTTTTCAAAAAAAAGGCAATAAGACAAAGAATGGTCACAAAATCGGCGAGGAGTTTGACAATATACAAAACTTTAAAACCCGAACATACAGCAATGAAGATGTAAGCAGCGATATTCATATTTATTTTTCATTAGGAGAAAAAACATGCACCGAAAAGCTAATTATCTCATTTTAAAATAATTCTATTTCAGTAAATTGATTAATATAAATGCATAAAACGGGAAACGAATATGATATCAGATGAGTTAGCATCCTGTAGGCCAGCTCCAATCAAAATGCCGGTATTAAATCATGTGATATGTCTAGATGGATATTTAACTGGTTTATTGGCAACCGAGACAGTGACATGGCTGATCCCATGCCCTGTAACGAGATAGTGTTCCGAATGGAACTCGAAGCTTTTTCACAGAGAATCTTACGATAAAAATCGCCCGTAAGTCGAAAGTGGATGGAATTTCGATACTGATTGTATAATTATTTATAACTTTGATTCAATAATAGAAGTTAAAATCTGAATCATTAAATTTCTTAAAGTCATAATTTACGCGAATTTTTTCGTAAAAAGTAAAACTTTTGTAAATTGAAAAGTTTCTAAGTTAAAATAATTAGTGTTTTTTAATCGTGTGTGTGTGTGTGTGTGTGTGTGTGTGTGTGTGTGTGTGTGAAAAGGTCCAAGGTACCATGTCATTGATTAAAACTAGTTTATTACATGGGCAGATCCAGCATTGTTTTCCAGGGAGGTCGAAATTTTCCTTTGGCTCGAACTTGTGGCAAGAAAAAAACTTTACCCTGTCAAAATTAATATCCAAGAATCATTGATCAATGATACTTATACTTCACCAACTCTCGGCGGCCAAGACCCCTCGATCCCCTCTAAATCCACGCATGACATTAAAATCTAAAATGAAACGAAAGCGAACCCTGAACTTGCATGATAAACCCAAACCATCGGTTTGTAAAACATCTAGTATATGTATTGGAAGCATTGAATTAGCCAAGGATTATAATGTAACTTGAAATAAACCAAAGATTACATAAATGCAAGGAACGTCGTTATATTCCGTAAGATAGCATTGTGTTTATAAATCCCTATTTGAAAAAAATATTATGCCAATGAATATGTTCGAAAGGTCAAAGTAGATTTGCGTCGAAACATCTAACAACCCGTTGGATGAGAGCCATCAATAACCAAAAACATTATCACATTTGATTTGAGAGAAAACTAACACACGTTTCAGAGAAAAAAAAATTGAATTAAAATTAAGGGAGATAATACGCTTTGTTCTATAACAGACTTGGAGATGATATAATGGATTTTTTTTTTTTTTTTTTTTTTTGTGTTTAGAACAAAAGGACCAATGGCGACTTATGATAGATCTTTTTCATATTATAAAATAGAATTTCACAGGCAAACGTTTCTTAGATTTGTATTTCATTGTAGACCTGATGCTATATGTTAGTATGGATTAAAACGAGGTTGATAACAAGTCATATAAAATCCAAATTCAACAACAATCCATATTATTTCAAATGTTATTTTTGCGACAGGTAATGATTTTCTGAATCAGATTATTTGTGATTTTCTGTTTGCTAATCATATCAAATTCCAACTCTGTTTATTTTTCGCCTTTAAGTGTAAAAGAAGGCAAATACTACGTGACTTGAACAATACCCTTTTACGTGTATATCCATCCGCGATGAGAATGCGTTCCATCTCATCCATTTAGAAACAGTGTACAGAGAGACATGAAGTAGTTCCTAACACTTCTCAAGTGCTGGCTCTTTTGAGGTTGTCCATATTTATATTGGCAAGGTGGCGTCTATCTGACTTCTGTGTAATACGTTCAATTTTCCACAAAGCATAACAATATTTATGTCGCGGACTTGAAGCGAACCAGTGAATGGGGCTTAAAAAGTCAAGAAAGGTTAAAATATATTTGAACAGGCATAAACCGTCTGAGTATGTTTAGTGATCAACATGTTTATTTTTTGTATGTTTACATTTACGGCTAAACTTGTGCACAGTGTTTTATCAACTAAATGGTTATGTTTGGTCTACAAACACACTATCGTGTCGTGGCTATATAGTACATGCCATAACGCGTCTGCCCTACAAGACCGTGAACAAATGTTAATGCAGTCATATGCATCATCGAAATGAATACAAAACTCCCGTATTTCAATGGCATGACAAAATTTGGAAATAAAGCCGCGCACCAGGGAGTATCATTTTATTCAAATTGTTTCTGAAAACCATCATATTTCTGTTACAAGACATGAATATAGTTAATATGGATATACTGGTCCATATAATACAAAGTGTTTTCTCGATTATGATCGATTTAGAAGCAGAAATTTGCAAGCTATGAAACATAACCATTCCCATGTCAGAGAAATTCCAGCACGGGGCTCGTCTCTCTCGTTCCGTGTTAATCACCGGAGACATATTTGTAGGGTTTAATAGAACAGAAACGCCGCAAAAGATACTTAATCATGATATTGTTATTGGTTCACGAGTTTTCGGAGTATAAACAGCGAAGATGATGTATAAATTTTACTAATATATGAGATTGAATTTCATATGTTTGACTTTAAAGGAGCCTGATGGTCCGGTTGCCGCTATAATTTGCAAGACAAACATCGCAGCCTCGGCTATATCTCAAGGTACTCAGACGCTTCCTTGTACGTGAGGTCATGGAAGATATGGAGAAATATGTCAACAAAATTTCAAATGCGAGTCGAAGCTTCTTACAGAATGATTTCTGAATCATAAAGAATCTCGTGTAAGGTTTACTTACATATTAATGTACTTTGCATGCCAAGAATTAGTATTTATGAACTTTTATATATTTAGTGGGGATTCAATTTCCAAACCATTATAGCTACATGAAACGGATACGGACCGAATTCTATAATATCTAAACAAATAGAAAGCAAATTATTGGAGGAGGAAAACATTGAAAGATAACCACATCGATAACAAACCATAGAGGCATTATGTTTCTAGAAAATTTATCCCACGTTTACTTGCCCATTACGCCAAATGCTCATATGTTACAGCCAGTCAAACGATACACGCAAACTTGAAACAAAAGTACTCGAACATGTTGTCGTAAAGAGTATTAGCTTTCAAGTCGAATAATAGTACGCGTGATGATAGTGCATTTTCTGTTTGACAATAGTTTTAATAGTTCAAAAGTTTTAGAATTGATATTCATCGCATGATTTTACTTTTCAAATATTTTGTTTGGACTGTCAGATATCATGTACAACTGTCAAAAATTGAATGATTGTGAAAAGTTTGTTAATACTGCTTGTAATGTTGACTCTACCAGTTAACTTCCGAATTTACGGATTATCAAAGAAATGTAAACAATGTCAATTAAAACTGTTAAGGTTCTGTTTGTTTCAATCTGAAATTGCTAGACACCCCGCTCTAGACCTATTTATGGGGCATCTGTTATTGGATGGTTAGACCTTTGTACTTTAACCAATAAAGTCTCTCACCGCTAGTCGATGTAGGTTCGAGCTTTCGATTCGCACGCAGAAAGATGATGTTCTCTACCTATAAATTTAGGTAGGATCATCCAAATCGTAATAAAAGAAAATAGCCATCACAAGGAAATTGAAAGATTGTTGGCTATATGGTAGAGGCAAAAAAAAGAAAAACCCACCAACAACAAAAATAACGAAAAGATATTATTTCATCTAATGCCATTAAAAACCTTTAAATTTACATAAATATACAAAATCATCCGCAGTATTGAGGCTCCATTGTATATATCAGATTGGTCAGTTTTATGTTGTCAAGAGAAAGATTCTATTGTTGTTGTCGATTTGTTTTCGCATTATCGTTAATATCAACCTAACTGTTATTTTCAACTCATATGGAGACATCACCGTAGTTTAAACTTGACAGTCTTGGCTATTGAATCGCAAGGTACTTTGGGTTGTACAATTTTGCCATGGCTTGAAACCACTACCCCTATCTAAAGACGGGCGCTCTATCCAAGAACGGCGACGCTCTGAGAAGATCCCCTTCACCATTCCTCAGAAACACATAATTATACACTGATATTCACAGCGGGAAGAAATGTTGATTGTTTGATTGGTTCTATGATAATATGTATTTTTGTAATGTGTCAGAAATCAGTCCGAGTGCCATGTATTTGACATTTTGCACTGACAGGTATTATTCAGAGGTTTATTTCTTGTCTGAAAAAATGGACTAGATCCAAATCGCCATGATAGCCATGTTTCATTTCAAATTTATTGATTGATTAGAGTGCATTCGTCAACAAAACGGTGATGGACAGACTTTTTTTTTTTTACAAAAAGCAAATTTCGAGAGAAAAAATTAAAATGAAACAATTTCATGATCTGGAAATTTTGATCATGAAGGTCACCTAATGTAAAAATAAAAAGGAAATTGAAAACAAATTTGAAATGTATTCATTTTCAATATAAAATTGAATATTATTTATTTTATTTAACATATTTATATTTGAAGTGTAAGATCAAAGCGGGAACGAAAAAAAAACAAAATAATTAAATTCATTGATACTAAATACAGATATGTACACCACCACTATGAAGGTTCCTAAACAGAGAAACAAATTTGCCGACTCTCATATTCTAGACATTTAGCTAGATTTTTCCGACAAATTAATTATTTTCAGGGTTGGTTCATCTGCACAATTTAAGATTCTCAGTATAATTTAACGATGACATGAAATTGTTTTTTTTAAATTAATAAGAAAAAAACTACTTTCTATTTTACATACACAGCTATAATATGAGACTCGAAGACATTTTTTAGTCTGATTTTCTTTTTAACATAACATTTGATTTCGATAAGAAAATTGCAACAATAAAGTTTGCAAAATACGTAGAAAAGAGAACATTTGATTTATTTTTCTACAAAAGATTTCACTGATAGGGAAATAAACAAAATTAGAAAAAAGAAAACGAATTTTGATAATAAAAAATTCAAAATGATTTATTAATCATTTTATGAATTGTTAATATTTATTGCGCAATCTTTATACAACAGATTTATTATATTAACCGGATATGTTAAAAATGATAGGAACTAATCGAGTTTTAATAGATAGGGATATTAGATAACGCGAAATTATAACCAGGAGATGTATGACATTTTCCAGGTGTCAATGAAACTATATTGATCGGAACTTAAAATCCGGATATAGTTTTAGTTGGACCTAATGAATTAAGAATACTTTTGGAAATTTTATTTTGAGATTTAATGCAATCTACCACATAATAATATACAAAATAGACAGAAACATGATACCTACTATCTAAGTTCGCTATTAAATTTAGATAACTACTATTATTGTTTTGTTAAACAGGCCGAATTATATTTATTGTCATAACATAGAATGCATTAATTATAAAAAATCATAGAAAATACTTGAGGAGGCTTGTTTCATGTTACATCATTGTTGGTTTTTAGTTAGACTATGTCATATTCTAATTGTTGTATTTCCTCTATTGTATATGGGAGTATTGCCAATTACAGCAGAAAGGATTTGCCCAGAGGTCGACAATTTAGGCGAATAGGTAGTGATGGGCCTTTCCTTCAATGTCATTAGTTCTCTTTTTCAGTAATCAGAAGTTTGAAGGTGAAAAAACGGGTGAGAAAATGAAATGTAAATAAATTTCATTCACCAGATTAAAACATTAAGGACAAGACAAATATAGCTCTATTACCTTTCAGGAAATTCAAATTTTGTCAACTTTTGTGACATTCAATTTTCCTTGTCCCATAACTATATGTCAGATGGCGCAATCAGTAGCTTAATAAATGTTAATATCACGGTGATATTTGTCCTCTAGATCTACATTGAAATTATATTAACAAAAGTTGTTGTAATCACCAGAGAAATATTGTATCGATCTACAAATCGTCTTAATAACTAAATTGCATTTTATACATTTAAACCTGAAATCTATTTCAGAAATCTTTCTCAACTGTTTATGAATTATCCATATCATTATTTATTTCAATCATCATCATCATCATCATCATCATCATCATCATCATCATCATTATTATTATTGTTATTATTATAATTATTATTATTATTATCACTTTTATAATTATTATTATTATTATTATTATTATTATTATCTTTATTTATTGTTTTTTCATTTTTTTTCTATCTTATTGATGTTATTGTAGATATTGTATCAGCTTGTAATATCATTTTCGCTTGTTATGATTATCTATCCCAGCTTTAATAAGATTTTCGATCATATAGAGTCATGATATCTGACCATCGCTCATCAACATATTGTAGATTTGTTGATCTAAAATATAAAGGTCAGCGACCCGCGTCGGTATTCAGCTGACCACACCGGCAGGTTACAAAAAAGGTTATCATTGTTTTAATATGGTCATAACTGGAAGGACAACGATATGATGGAATTTCTAATTCGATAACGGATGGAACGGAATGCAAAAGTAGTAATTGTCCATGATATCGCCTAAGTATGTAAAATTATTCGTTAAACTATGTCTTAAAATCAGAACAACGTTTATCAGTAATATTCACTGATCTTGGGAAAGATCAAATGCTAAATGCAATAAAAGTCAAGCTCGGTCTGTAGACAATAGCTCAGATGGCTAGCTAACAGTTGAACTATTCAATTAAAGTCAAACAAAAGGATCAAAGACAGACGAAATCAATAGTTAAGAAAACACGAAACGTATAGAACTATTACAATGCGTGTTAAATAGGAATGTTTCCTGAATGATCAAAGTTGGAAAGTGATAATGGGGACAATAAAAATACTAAATCTAGGTGAGGTGTTTATGTCTAAGACAATTTATACTCCCCAGTTAATTCTTAGACGGATGATAAGCTATTTCAAAACTTTGTGTTATCACCAAGTGTAGACAATTTATATGGTTTACGACATCTTAGCGGAGTCCATTGATAAAATAGGTTGTTAATGCAAACATGTATATTAACGAAAGATTTTTAATCATCGTATTATTCATATATTATTTGACTATAAATTGTAATTGTTTCCTATCTTTATCAGTTTATGCTCGAGGACAATGCGCTGGTAATTAATGGTAATAACGATTGGCTATTTGTTAGTTTCATCTTTCACATATTTAAAGAAGTCACGAAATACTGGCGAAGGACTACTATGGCCTGTTCTCAACAGCTATGGTAATTTATCTTAATAGCAAATGATGTTGTGGTTATATACCGACTTACATCCGGTCGAGAGGTTCCTGTAGGAAAGGATATCGTATGTGCATTTATATCAACACTCTCATAGTTAAGCAATCTGAATTATAGATGACACGAAGGGTGTCGCTCGCGAACCAAGAGTTACTTACTCTCCAGGAGCACCTGAGCTCATCCCCGGTTTTTGATGCGGTTGGTGTTGGGTTTACACTTCCTGTTGTGTCGATTGCTGTCTGTGTCATTTTCTCTTTTTGTTTTTGCCATGGTTTTGTCTGCTTCTGGATTTTTGCATTTTGATTCTCCCTTTGGTATCTTCAACTATCACCTTATTTTATTTGTGTAATCTTAAATTCCCGATAAAAATAAAAATCACCATGGTGCACCCCTTGCAAAGGCTAAAAAACACGACAACGCTATCAGAAGGCAAACACTCACACACACAATAGTGATAAAATTGTTATTATGATAATACAAATGAAATACAATAATATCAGTAATGATTAAATCAATGATCCATCGTCTTAATCGCCATTATGATCAACAGGGTATGCGTACCCTCCCGTGCACCTTTTCCCACTTCCGATTTTTCAGAGTTTCGCATTTGTCCGATGCCCACCAGACTTGTTTATTTTTCTCCTGAATGATATAAACTGTTGATTTATCATTTTATTCATTTTATCTATAATATACCCTAATTTACCTTTTTCTTTATTTCATTTTCTAGGATTTTCATTCTATTCCAGTGCTTTCGTTTTATCTAGATTCTTTTTTACCGTGATAAATGTAAACATAGGTTGAAAGTATATTTTCTGTATTAATTTTTCATTTATCACTTTAAGAAGGTCATTATTGGAAATATTTGTTTTTCAGTGCTATCTATTCTATGTTTTATTTATCAAATTTTTGGCGCATACAAAAGAGTTTACATCGCTCCTGTTACATGAGGAAGATAAAGAATTTGGACTGGCCACACAGCCAATGGAATTCCAAAACCTTCCGTGATATAGCTACAAAATGAATTTCATCTATGATGGTCGTCTTTCAACACAATCGTCTTATCGTTCCCTTTTTTACCCCGCTGACTGATATCATAGCACCACTTTCAACAGTATTTCAGTGATATTGTGACACCACTTAACTGATGCAGGTTACACCTATTTACCCATTTTTATGAACTTGAAGACTCTGTTTACACACATGTGCCCTTTCATATCGATTGTATCTAGATCGATATCTATTAATACAGTGTGCTTTGACCGGTCCCAATTATTTCCGAATATTTCTATTATTGCCATACACGTGTTTATTTAGGCCCCTTTAAGGATCTAACAGTCATATGGACACGACAATGAATGTCAATATAGGCCTTCGACCAATGACCTATGCTATACATTTAGGAAAGACGTGAAACATGAAGCCTCGAGTGCTACTAAATGTATGTCCTCGGAAGGATAGAATTCGTCAGGCACCTTTGACTGGTCTAACACACTCACGCCTTGAGGTCGAATACTCTGCCGTGAGGTCTCGAACTGCTTTGAACTCATTTAAAGTGAAGCACGGAAAGTAGTATACACGTGTTCTGTTGAAGTATCGAGTACCTTCAACATACAGTTAAGTAAAAAGTAAAATATGACTTTTTATGTGAACTTTTATATCTAACATTCCATTGCCCTGACAATCATGTGAAACAGTAAATACGCTTTCTTTTGAGAAAAAAGTTTTGAAAGGTCATGATAAACAACTTTGAAATTTATCATTGAGTTTCAGTTTTAAAACATTGATCTTTTGTATTTTACACGTGATGCTCACAGGATGTCAATTTGTAAAGGCGTTGTGAGCCTTTTTAAAAACCCGAAAATGATGATGAATCAATACGTACTGCATATGATTTGATTAAATACTTTTTAGACTAAAATTCTGATAGAAATTGCAAATAACATATCAAAACCATGTACAATGGAGAAAAGGTGTGACACCAAAATTGCTTTTGGTTTAAAGGGGTTAGTTTAATAATGCAATAATTACATAACTGTTCCTTTTCAAAATACAACTAATTTTTAAACAGTTAATTAATGACAGAGTACGTGTGGGTGTCACAAATTTTAATCTATGCAAATAGCTTTATGAAATGAGATACAATTTATGCGAAGCCGATTCTGAACATGGGACTAATTGGTACGGTCACTTGCCATGCAGAAAACGGAATTCGAACCCCAGCTGGTCTTTATACGAAGTCTCTTTCATGGAGCCCAGAGAGACACTTCATTCAAATCAAGCTGTTGTGAATTTATTTCATCCATGTTTGATTATGATAGAGATAGCAGGAGTTGCTTACTCTTCCGGAGCACCTGAACTCACCCCTGGTTTATGATGGGGGTTACTTATTTTTCGTGTCTTGTTATGTTGATAGGTGTTTGTGTTGTCTCTTTTTTGTTTGACCATGATTTCGTCTGCCTTTGGATTTTTGATTTATTGATCCCCCCTTGGTATCTTCTACAGTCAACTTATTTATAAAAAAAAATTTTGATTTCAAAAAAATTTTCTTATTTTGTATATGTACAATTGAATGTTGCTTGGTATTTATCTAAATAATATTTCCGTTTCATTTGTATATCTTTTTCTATTGAGGGCCGGTGTACAAAAGGATAGATATAAATATAAATTAACTTAATCGGAAGGGAAATATTGTTTAAATGGTGATATGACTGAGCTCTCTCTCTCTCTCTCTCTCTCTCTCTCTCTCTCTCTCTCTCGTGTCAACACTCTTTGATACAGGTTTGCTGAGCTTGCCATGCATTCATGGAAATATCAGACCAAATACCAACATTGCGATAACGAATCAATTCTAGCTACAACCGTCTATGGTTGATAAAGTAGGAATCCATTACTTCTATTCAATTTAGCTTTCAGATTTCATAACTATGGTAAATTAATGCAATTGCATTTCCTACAATATTGTATTTGTGCTATCTCTATATACCCTCTTGTGCAAAGTTTTATTGAAATAAGTTGTAATATTGTGCAATCCATTTGAAAATCGTCGGATTGACTTACAAAATGTTACACCAATCAATACACTTTTCTGATCTGGGACATGATACACCTTTTACAAATCTAGGATTTTGACATTTGTGTTTTTAATCGATTGCCAAAGAGAAATTAGTTCTGTTGTTTTATTCAATAATTTATATAGCATTTTTAAAGCTTTCCATGGTTCGGGTCTTATAAAGTGCAATACGAACAAAGGGTTGAAATATCAATAGAATTATTTGAAATCTTCAGCGTGAAATTACACTTTTGTATTGACGAGATTACTGGATAGTTTGAGCAACAGCTTTCACCGTTGAACATCTTTAATTGATCTGACTCTGTTTTGAAGAAATAAGCACAGTGGAATTTGGCCTAAGGACAACCTGGATGAAGAGGCTACCCGGCAGCCCAGTCAACCTCAATTTAGAAACTACCTAACTTTACAGACCGACAAAATTCTGTTTTTCATTGAGCTAGGTTATCTCGACCGAAAACGAAGACGACCTCAATGATCAGACCATTTATGCTTTCAAAGGTCTAATGTCTAAAATGCAACGTTTAGCATGACCTGTGTTGCTAAATGACTCCAGGTGCCTTCCACCGGCTTTTGGTGACGACAACTTGGAGGTACAATAACGGCAACTCCACAAAACATCATCACTTTCAGTCATGGAAGCGACTCGGTACCGATTATTGAGAACCCTTTTATAAGACCAACCATTTAGTACACCGCTGACAACTGTCATTTGCTTACAATTTCGCTGAACACCACTAACTGATGCTGGTATAGGATCCCACCTCCGCGTTTTTTACGGGGTGTGTTTGTCAAATATTATCATATTTGTATAATGTCTATTTGTTCTTCCGTTAATCGATTCCTTGGTATCCGTGATTTTCATTATTGGTGTCGGGCCGTTCGGTATCGCAGATGCTGATCATGTAGAGTCCTTTTTTCCTCAAATCGTGTCAATGGGACTTGGAGTTTCGAATATCTTGACCATTCGTTCTTTTATTCAGTGTTTCTACATAAGATAATGGTTGATATCACACTTATTTATGGCGTCATTACTTCCTATTGTAACTAGACTGCTTCTTGGATACCTGCAATTTCTGTTATCTTGCAATACGTCGTCCATAGTGTCTGTGTACTTATGCCAGCGGAATCTTTTCAGCGCTTCAAAGGCGTACTGAGCTTAAAACGCCATTTTATTATGCTAAGAAATTCATCAATATCAAAAATCAACTTCTGAAGCAACACTGTCATACTTCTGTTGCCGATGTATAGTGGTAACAGGAATTTTACAAATGTAATTATCAATGGTCGCTAATGGTATACTGGTGAATCGCAACATTTGCTATAAAATATGCAATCCACCTCAAGACGAAGTAATTGACACATCGCATTTTGTCTAAGTAAGTGACGTGAGAATGCATATTATTATACATGTATGACTAAACATTTTTGGAGCGCCAATTGGCAAACTATGGCAATATGTATTCATAAATCAGAAAAGCCATCACACTAAAGTCTTTGGACAGTCCAGAGGGCCGTTGATTGCCATGTCTCCCTCTCGTGCACCTGTTCTTTCCAGATTTGTGTGTGCGTATATGATTGGATGGATCACATTTGATAATCCAATCAAAAAAAGTGTCTCTCGATTAGCTGTCGATTTTCAGTGCTTACAGACAATATCAAATTACATTTGAGATTTTTCCTTTGTTCCAAAATTTTAAATGTTATATAATAAAACAGTTACTGAGTTTAAATTGGTTGACATAAGGATTTAGCAGTCCAATGAAATATGACATTGACCGAAGCTAATCATTTTTAACTAATAAATCCTAATGTCAGATTTAACAATTTTGCGTGAATAAACGGAAAGGTCAATTGACTTAATTTTTGCGCTCCATCACAATAAGCTAGTGAAAAAGGAAAAGAAGCTAACATTAGAATTCCCCTTAGATAAAGTACAGAGCATATGTGAAATATTCGACTTTTCGTTCTCGGATAAGAAAGAAATTGCCCCTTATTTCGTCTTCAATATTCTGTTTAATTATCGTTGAAAGTATATATGCATGGCATACATTGAGACCTCCCTTAGTGACCCATTGCATCAAAGGGTTATCTGTCTTATGGGACCTAAATGCACGATTTATTTTTCTATTCAGCTGCAGATTATCTGGATAAGAAGACCATTTTTCATACGTTACCAATTGATCTTCCCTGAGACTGTATTTGAATAGAACATACTGTAATTTTAGAAAAAGAGAATCTTGGATAATTTGGAATAAAATCTTAATGTCATTATTATTGTCCTTGTAATTAATACCACCCTTCGGTTACTGACATTAGAATATGTGGGGGTTTTCTCACGTTTTGGAATACCACAGATCCTTGTCTACTAACCTGTTATACCATTTTTTAACATCTTACTGCAAGACAAGCGATGTATTGTGGTTTTTCCACAGGATCCGATAAAAGGTTTCATATCTAATATGGCTACACCGACTTTACTGACATGGGAAATTCTTGATTATGGCTTCTTTAAAAGTACTATTTTAATGTATATTGAATATCTTTTCATAAACCAATCAACTTGAATATCTTTTCATAAATCAATCAACATTACTCTCATTAACCAAGGTATGTTAAAGCACAATAAAAACACACACGTTCAAATCTACACACATACACACACACTCTCTCTCTATCTCTCTCTATCTCTCTCTCTCTCTCTCTCATTTTAATATTTTACAACTACTCTGGGAGTTTAATTTTACACAGTTTTTAGGATACAAGAGTGTTTGAACTCGGGCAACACGCCAGGCCATAAGTCGTGTCATGTGTTGAATGAGAATTAAATCGTGTCGTTATCTAAATTCAAGCTCGCATTGACATTACTCTAGTGCATTTCTGTTGCACCACAAAAGCGTTTAACATTCCTAGTGAAGTTAGACTTGAATTGTTACTTTACATAATTGCAAAGTGGTTAACAAAAAATAATATTTCAAACATTTGTCACTTACTTTTGTTGTGAAAAGAGAGAAAAGAATTTGTGATGAGAGCTAGGTTAGGATACAAAATAAACGGTTGGATAAAACCGTAACAGCTAATTACATTACACACAATCATATTTGCAGATTGAGTTATATATAAGCTTAGACAGCACCTGGTGAATGGCGGGTCTTTACTCTATTCGACAGCTCAATAGAGATAAACAATAAAGTGAATGCAGATAATATAGATCAGGTTTCCATTGGTAGAAATGATTGCAAAGATTAGTTTCCAAACGTTAACAGTACCCTATTCTTCTTTTGTTTCCGTGACCACGAACGCAACGAAGCGACAGCACCGTGTCACCTTAAGTCAGAGCTAATCGCTGAATTCGTGACGTCATGTCAAAAGAGAAATGAGCGCCATTGTTGCAACTCGTTCGAATGAAACGGAAATGATGGTATCAAGATTCAAATATATTGTCAAAACAATCACATACGATTTTTCGTCTAACAAAAAAAGAGGCCCTACTGATAAGTAATGAATTCTTGAACAAGACATTTAAAGAAACCCATTCTTAATCACAAAAGTGTTTGTATGTCAAACGATATAGAACATAAAACAAAGAATTTATTCTGAAAGGAACAAAGACAGAGAGTCGTGTATAGTTTCTTTAATTTCATTTATATCTGATTAGTGTTGAAAGATTCCGATTTGATCCTAATCATTTGTCACAATGAGAGTGGATGGGCGTTTAACAATATATTTCCACTTAAGATTTCATCAAACGTGCCTCAGGCAAGGACATTATACCATGCATTCCTCTGAGTTGTTTTTGTCTCTTACAACAGACTGATTCTAATCATACAGAAAAAGTAAGTGCATTGATTAGACCTGATGTACCCGTGAACAGCTTTTGTTTTGAGGAACACTGTAAATTCTTCCCACAGCCATTGAAATATTAAAATATAAAGAAAAATGCGTATTAAGAGATGAAGAGAGAAATAATAAACAGAGTATCAATTTATCTTTAATTGGTCCAGAAGATATCAAAGTGTTGTAAGAAAAAACTGCTCATCTTTATCAGGGGTATTAGTTTTCGATCGACAAGAATATATAATTCGTGATAAATGAAGCGTACTGAACCACAGCTGTAAGGTTCAGCAAAAGATCAATTAATGTCCCCACCATCAATATGAAACTAAACTCCTCTGCACGTGTGTTGAATCTACATCGCTGCCTGTTCATATGAGTAATGCACACGTCCCTGTTCGTGTGAGGGTCCAGTTCCGGGTACGACATGGCTGGTTAATCCTGTCCCACGAGCTAGACAGTTAAATAGACGGTAACAAGTAACGTGGTCCATTAAAGGTTCCTGATCACAAGGAAAGTTCTCAGTAAATTTTCTGTATTTCCGATGTAGTTGCAGCTTGAAGACACACAAAAAAACTAAAAATATATCAAAACTAACAAAAAAGGTAACCCAATCAAGAAACTAAAAATTGAAAATTAATCGTCATCATCATCATCGTCGTCGTCATCATCATTATATTTATTATCATTATTTTTTTACTTTAATGTAATCTATCAATACCCATATTTTCTTATGAGATTATTTCTCATCATAGTTTTTGCTGTAAAAATTGATGATTGGTAGTTTGCTATTGGGTATATTTCAGAAGGGTAGCTTTTTTATAGCTGTGTTAATAAGATATCTTTAAAAAAAAGATTCTAATGATTGCATTCAGAGTGGATCCTTAAGACAAGTCAGACGTTTCATGAATTTTGGGGGATACATGTATTTGGCATATAATAATTGTAATACTCCATACGTATATCAATCTTCGTCCCTATACCATAAGAGGTACAGTTCTTACACATTTTGATACGTCACCTCCCATTCGTAACCTTGTTTCAACATGATTATATATGTGTCGTAATAGTAGTATAAGTTTTCATTAAGATATAAGTTATTTTACTAAGGAGCACGCAGTAAACGGCGTCACAATGACTTTGTAAAATATATGTTGGGTAAGTTTCATCAGAGCAATAGGGAGTCGTCTTCAAGTTTCGCTCTCAGATACATTTCGATTGAACGATTTGAGGAATGTTGGAAATATTATACAAATTGACGTAACCCGTATTTTTGACATATTTCATGAGAATAGAAGAGGGTAGTCATTCCACAATTAATTAGTTTCATTATTGAAGACAATGCAGCTTTATTATTTTAATGTTCAAATTTGCGGTTTGATCCAGATATATTGGCACCTTCTCAGGCGTATTATTTTCATCAAATCAATTTGTCCAGCACCTTATACATCTGGCTTAGAAAACAGTTCAGGTTCCCAAGAGATAGACATTTCAGAATATAATTCAAGCGAACGAGACAGTTTAGACCAAATATATTACATTTAAGATGCCTAGTGTATCTAGAATTTCTATTTTGAATAAAAAATTGCACGCAATCCGAATTTTCTTTTGTTTATCACAGCTTTTAAGAAACTGAGAAACCACAGATGCGGTTAGATGACTTAGCCTCTCCGACAATTTACGTGTAAAGGTCGCCCAACTATTTACATAAATCAACATATTTTACACGGAAAAGGATGGATCATTTTCCGTCTTTATACACGGCATTAGAATGAAGATTGTTTAATTAAGATATGCAATGCTTGCATCAAATATGTTTTGCTTCTTTATTGATGAATGGTCCTCAGAAATTTCCCTTCGCACTGGAAAGATACCAATACGGTCCTGTGCCTATCTGCTTTAGGTTGTATTTAAATGTAGGATTGTATGTAAATTTGTTTGAGCTATAGTGAATGAGGATATATAATACTTTTTCAAAAGTGCACCTTTGATAGTTCAAAAATAATTTTGATGAAAGATTGGATACAACTAAAACACCAAATAATGTAAAATGAGATAAAACTCGAACATCGCAATTGGAACACAAAACTTAAATTTGATAATGGCAAATCATAATTTGTTTTGTAAAAAAGATTTTTAATTCAAATCGCCATATATAT
>JACSZP010049351.1:0-10201 GCA_016161895.1 Pinna nobilis | reverse complement strand
TGGCCAGTAAATAATCCATTGGGCCAGTAAATTTCTCGCCTAAACTGGCCCTGTTGTCCAGTAGATATTCAGAAAAGAAAAAGCTAATCTGCATGCTTAAATTATGCCTATTTAAATTTACCAAAATAATATATTCCATTTTTTAATCATAAACTGAAAGTATCCTGTCGTTCAAACTGCATATTCGCTGAAAAAATTCTTTTGAGTTTTTTTTTTTAAGTGGGCCAGTAGACTTTTGATTGGGCCAGTAGATTTTTTAAGCTACTGGCCCTGTGGGCCACCTAGGAAAAAGGGTTAATTTTAAGTCCTGTTAGAAAGTAAAAAGCTTAGTCCAATGTCACAGTAGGTGTCTGCATATTAAAGAACCCTAACTTCTCATTAGTCACTGTGCCGAGCATGGGCTAAATTTGTCACATTTCAGTGGCAGATATTTCCATATATGTTAAATATTCTTGAGTGGGATGCTAAACAACAAAACAACCACCCAATCATCATCATCAAGTATGGTNNTTTGCCTATGCTCGGCACTTATGGCGGTAGAGCAGGGAGGGTTCTTTAAAATGCCAATACCTCCTGTGACACGGGACCTCGATTTTTACTGTCTTATCCGAAAGACAGGGACGGCCAACCGCGGAGTGGTGCTATGCGGCTCGAACCCAGATCTTTCGATTCGCAGTCGAACATGCTAACCACTGAACCATGGAGGCCCCTCATCATCAAGTAAAAAGATGTGTATTTTCGTCCAGGAATAAGTGCAACACAGTATCGTGGAAGATCTGTATTGCATATGTCAAATATTCTTCGTCATTGGGATGTAAAACAACAATACAACCACCCAACCATCATCATCAAGTAAAAAGTTTTGTGTTTTCGTCCAGGAACAAGTGCAATGCAGTATCGTGGAAGATCTGCATTGCTTTGAACAACTCACAAAAGAACTACATAGTCATGACCCATATACATTGTATTGCAATGCTACAATACATGTAGATGCAATAACAGTCTAACCTGTTGTAAGAAATTGTACACTGGAAGATGCAAAAAAGTTACAATGGTGTTCTAAGTTGCTTTGTATAGGAAAATAAACGTAAGGAGGCATACATTTAGGCCACCTGAAATTAATTCTCTTGATGATGATCTCAGGCCATTTTTTTTTCCTAAAACACACAAAGGAGTAGGAGCTTTCATTATATTTTTTTGATTGACGAAAAAACATATGAGGGAGGATTCCCCCCCCCCCCCAACAATTCTGTTGAGCCTTGCCTTTGGCAAAGATTTATCAGTCCAAATTTTTTAAAAGTTTAATTGACTTCGCAGCACTACAGGACAATTAATTTAAAGTGCCATTGAACTTACAATATTTCAAATTTGTCAAATTAAATGTACCGTTATATATGCTTTAAATTAGGGCGTCAGACATTTTGAAATACATTGTAAAATTATAATATTTTTGTGAAATGTTATCCTCAATAAGTGATTTACAGTCTTAATTGTTTTAAGAGACTTAGGGAAGCTGTAAATATGGTCACATATGACAGGTGGTCTCTTAATTCAAGCGATTTATATAGGAAAAAAACACTTTGGGAACATGAAATTAAGTCACAAATAACAGTCGAATAATATACAATTATTGCACAGAGATGAGGTCAATATGATGATTTATGGAGTGATAAAATCTATATTGACGGAGGACAAAGGCCGAGGTTGATATAGGTTTTATCACTCCATAAATCATCATATTGACCGAATCATCTGTGCAACAAATGTTTTATTACATTCTTGAATATTCACATCAAAAATAGTGTTCGACAAGAAGCATACGTATGGCTGACAAAGTGATGATTACTTTAAAGTTTGACAGAGCGATTCATCAATGTCTTTTTATTACAAAGATTGACTGACCGATAGAGGAAAAAATTCTACAAACTTTGAAATTTATTTCATATGACAATTTAAATATTGTTTATATTATTGCTTTCTACTTTCACCTGATATTTTAAGCCAAAATGCTGGTATCTAGATCAGTGAATCCTTATTTAATGAACTGTTCAATATCAACTAAAAGCGGTGCAATATGACGATTTATTGAACTGCACGTGACCAGCCCTCAACCAATGGGAAAGCTCATAGAGATTCATGAATATTCAAGTATGTAATAATAAAGGTCTGGGAGGTGATGATTTTTCTGTATTTGTATTGTAAGCGTCGAAATTTTTTTCCAATATCATGTTTATGATGATGTTTAGGTATTTTGCTAATCAGCTCACATGGCGGCAATAGGCTGTTGCTGGTAGGTTAGGAGACTTTATCCTATACAGTGCGGGACTTTATAACGTGTCGACACCTACTTTTTACAGATCTCGTTTTCCTCTGGCGATTGATACCTTGTTATCTGTGGTTTCATAACTCGCCTTTCTGTCACATAAACCCATTCTAAATCTGCATCAAAAGCAGTCATGACTACGTGGTAGCATTTTCAGAATATTAGTCCTTGGCGGAAGTGGGTGGTTTATTTCCTGCCCATTGGATAAGACAGAGAAAATCCAAGGTCCCATATTATAGTTGGTGGAGGCATGTTAAGGAATCCTCACTGCCCTGTGGTCCAGAGTGCAGAGCATATGACGACATTTCTGGCTCTTCTTCGGCAATCGTTGGCGTTTCCATGTAAGTGAAAAAGGTAAATGTAACTAACAGTGATCGATCTCATAATTCCTATAGGGAAGGCAAAATAAGGAGCCGGGCAAACACGGGCCCCTGGATACGCCAGAGGTCGGATCAGGTGCCAAGGAGGAGTAAGCATCCCTTGTTAACGGTCACGCCCGCTTGAGAGTGAAATATGTTTTAGAACGCGTTTAACAACAATACAACGGCAACAACAATTCTACAGACTGGCTTTATTAAATAACTGGATATAATTCTAATCAACCTTTTCTTAGTAATAATCCAGTAGTTTTATGTTCAAGAGTCCTACGTGTATATGGTTTCGATAGCAAAACATCCACTAGTGGCAGATCGTCTGAAATAAAATTGCCGTGTCATTTTTTGAATAAAAAAAGTCTATATCGTAAGAAAACAAGATGGATGACATCATTTTCCCTCTGTGACTATATGGTTTTTTTTGCATGAACATCGAGAAAAAGTCCAAATATTACTTTTTCTTAAAGAAGTACGTTTTCATAACGTTTTCTCAGACAGGATCACTACACTTTCCTGAAAATTATGCAAGAAAAAAAGCATAATTTATTTTTCATTACATGAACCGTTTATAATGTAGGTTCTTGTTGTACTCTTTCTTCCTTTTGGACATTTTAAAATTTGTGTAAAATCGTAAGTAACTTTACTGCATATCTCAAATATACATGTAAAGTTTAATAAACTGAGTGCATTTGTATGAAAAATGAAATTTTTCCGCTGTGTTTTGGCCATTACTTTCATCTTACATTCGTACATACATACAAACACATGTCATTACTTGATGTGTATATAAAAAATCAAAACAAAACAACATGATATGCGAGCAATGATAAGACAGCATCTATTTCAGTAAATGTCATGGTTAAGACAACAATGTCAAATTAGCATATACTAAATGCTTGAGCCTCTACATAAGGAACAGACATGAAATCTGACAGTCACATCACTCACTCTTTAAAACATTCAATCCTTTATATAAAAATGTTATGGTCTTGAATGTTGTCTTAGACCATTCTATTATGGCCTGTAGCGTTGAAAAGGTTAAAAAGTCATGACCAAAGTAAAATTGTTGTTTTGTGGACAAAGACACAAACAAATATTATATGTTCCCGAAACTTAGATTTGTATCTTTTATGAATAAATAATGTCTAATGAATTATTTTCTTCTCTTCAAGAAGAAATACATTTCGCTGTATTTGCGGTAAAAATATCTTAAACAAAATTGTGTATATTGCAAATTAGAATATACATGTACATGTAATACATTATAGATTGGAGTTTTACCAGCTATCTAAAGCTAAGTATCACACCACATCCGATCTCTGTAAGGCTTGGTTACCAAAAATGCTCCATATAGCTAGTCCAGCAAACTTGACAATCTTTCTTTCAAGAGACAACCTTTTATAAGTGGCATTCATATAGCATTTTTAAAAACTTCAATATACGTTCAACAAACATATATACATGTACATGTATATGCAATTAAGAAAAAGGAAATTCTGGGACTAAAAATTTAAAAATTGTAACCAGGTTCTCTGAAAGATTGTCGAGTGTGGCGTAAAACAAAAACAAACAAAACAAATAAACATAAACCCGTAATTCTCGATCAATTTTACAGATAAACCCTTACGCATTTTTGTTTAATAACTTTAAAAATAATCATGAGTATAAAAATCGGCGTTTCACGTTTAACAATATATGACGATGTGTCTTCACACGAGCGCGAAGCACTATTAATACCGCAACATCATCACGACAACGTTGCAATGTGGAATTGTGTACTAGTACTGCTTCATGAAAAGGGTACCAAGAAATATATATAATATATATCGTCTGGTGACCAGTTTCGGTGAGGAACATAAACCGGTGACCCTGAATGATTGCTCGTGTCACACGCAAACTGGGAACCAGACAATAACGTTGTTTCTAGTGTAGCAAAGTAGCAAAAGGAAATATCATAGAAGCTGTACAACGATAGTTTTAGGAAAATGAGATTGAGGAAGATAAGTTTTTTTCGTTGATTGCTTTCCGTACTCTTATCCTTATACTCATCGAAACCGGTAACTCGTCGATGTCTACCACAACATCCGTGAACTAGTCAAGTTATACGTAAAATAAAGAGAAAGTATTTTTTTATATCACAATTTCAGAAACAATGAATAATCTTATTAATACAATGTACAATTGATATAAATTAACGTTCATATCAATTCTCATTTTCCTTATATTTTTCACTCGTACCACGAACGTACTTGTCTTTTTTCCTTCATCCGTATTACAATTTGGATATCCTTGAGGAAATATGTCATCTTTCGAAAATGTTCACGCCTCCCGCTGAAATATATAAAGTAGACCTCGCCTATAGACCACATTACTTAGAAGACCACCTCCCTAATCAGACCAATAAAGACCTCTCCATCACTCTTCAAGGTTATTTCAACCACACTTAAACATCACCTCACTAATCAGACAAATTTTAGCCAGACACTTGGGTGATCTTAGTAGCTAAGTTCCACTGAGATTTACTTACTTTTCCATAAATATCATATACAAGAAAACATTTCAATTTAGTCATAGTAACCACCAATAAATGACTACCATTTTACAGAGGCAATTAGATGAATGTTGTTCATTTAGAATTACATCACTGAACATGCTTCATAAACCTTGGTGGCCCTCTTCTTCTTCACCCGCGTGGGGAGTTTTACGTCAAACTGGTCAAACCTGTCAAACCGGATGCTGTGATAGATATGCTCGTCATCTAATAAGCTGATGTATGAATTAGCATCAAAGTCCCTATAGGGTCCGTCATCCATGTCATTTTCACGAGAACAAAGTCTTTGACCTTCCGTTCGGAGATATGACCAATTCATTGACGGACAATGCAGAAGATGAGTTGCCATCATGGAGCGCGTGAGAACCATTGGACAGCCATAGTCTTTATTTATGCACTTGACAACCCCGTGCGGACAAATATCGTTATGTTCCTGAAGTTTGCACTTGTGAAATTTCAGTCCACATGCTGCACTACACTCCACCATTATGCACTCTTCTCTCACATCTTCTGTACAGTTCTTGGAAAAACAACCGTCGCAATGGTGTGTGGAATACTCTCTGGAGAAAAGAGGAAGTTTGTGAAGCCAAAGGTTTTCATCTTAATTGGGTTTCGTAGCAAAACCACGTAACACATAATAACGTTTACTAGGAAGTGGTATGTCGAATGATTATGAAGCAGCACTTATTGCTGCTTAAGTGACATCAGCGCGGATCATCGTTTTTTCAATCACCTAAGGAAACAGTTCAAACTATAGTCTTTCACAAACATTGAGAAGTGTCACGTGATGCGCCGGCGAAACCCATTTGATATACTGTACACCTCAGTGGAAAGATTCACCATTTTTGCCCTTTGAAACAGGACTAAAAAAATTAAGATGAAGGCAAACATTTCAAGCTCAAATGAAGAATTTACCAACGATAGCAAGTACATATACATCTATCTATTTGCAGTTATCTTTCTAATGAACTTTTCATATACATGTACTTATATCTACAAACTATTAAAAAATCTGAAGTATAGTAAAATAGTGATAATTTCTTATTCAAAACTATATGTGTGCATATAAAATGTAGATTTAGTGTGAAACAAATTTAAAATGTGAATCAATAGCAAATTTACAACAAGTTGAATATGTTCTATAATTATATCTCAATGACGAAAATGAGACCATGGACTTCTGGAAATTTAGATGGGATCAGATGTCGTGAAGAGTGGAGGAGTAAGCATTCCCTGCATGTGAAAGTTAACAGCCGCCTTGAGTTCATAGTCTAACATATGAAATTAGTCAGGGATATATTCCCGGGAGTATATCAGATGAATTTCGGTTACCGTCACGTTAAAGACAATTTAACATCCGTTATCCTTCAAGTATTTTAACATTCTATTAATTCAAGAAATCTGACTTTCTTATTTCAAGTATTCCACGAAGATTAAAACCGGCGGAAGAATCTACTATTGCATGACAGTGAGAGTGGTAATGATGATGAAACTTGATCTCTATAATGAGTGTCGAATAAGAGCCCTTATAAAGCAATGACGTTTGGACTACAGTTTTAATCGTTTTGGCAGTATGCCAAATTTCTATTGCAAAACAGATCAAGTCATAAAATGAACCTCTTGATATGCAGTGTTCTTCAAGAGGTGCTCATCGTTGTGTGTGCGTTTGTAACAGAATGATGAACTTTTTAGGCACTTTATGAACATCCTGGAAACAAATTTAGGATTTTAACTTTTATTTTCATTTACTTCCTTCGAACGCCGTATTGCATATAGATTTAATGACATCCGATGGAGAGAAGCGGTTCGAGCGGAACTCCTCGCGCCCAGCATCTACATTCGTTAACGACTAGTACCTTCAACCTCCTTTGCTCAAAATGGATCAGTGCTTGACAGAGGTTAGTGTTTTGGATATTTAAGGTCTTGAGGCAAGAACACCACAAGACCCAAAGAGTTAAGGTTATAAAGGCTAAAGTATAAGGCTTACCTTTTCAACGAGGGGTTATATCGCAAGACTGACAAAAACAACCAATCCATGGCCTTACAGCGTAGTAAATGATTTGCCAAATGAAATCGGCGCATTGCGTACACACAACCGTGTGGTCTGTTTATGCAGTCTATGACTTTATATGGACAAATGTTGTTATGCTCCGCCTGTTTGCATTGATGCAGTTTCATTTTGCACCCATCGTTTGCGCATTTCCGGACGTTACAGTGACTGGAGTCCAGGCAGTTGATATCGAAACAGTCGTCACATTGTTGATGGTATTCACTTGCACTGTCAAGATATAACATTCTCTTTAAAATGTAGAATCCGATTTTTAAACAGATTTACAAACGTCGTTATTACAGAAATGAGTGTCGCAAAGACGCTTTTTTCCCTCTAAAATCAACTGTCGATCTGACGATGAATTCTATATTTGTCGTCTGCATACAATAGTTTTCACCGAGTGCAAAAGGACTTTTCAAGATGTAAAGAGACCCCATCTACAATGCCATGAAATACTTTAACAATTGATATTCGACACTTTTCACTTTTAACTAGAATTTCTTCAATGACTATGTGCGAATCTAGGATTTGTTTCAGGGGATGTCGAACTTGTGATTAGAAGAAACAAAACCCTGAATAGGAATATCATTAATCGTTAAAAGGAGCATCTAAGCATCACTGACAAATACTTTGCAAATTCCAGGAGTCCGGACCCTCTGATCCCCTCCCTAGAGATCCGCGCATCAATGACTGATAATGACACATATTCAAATGAATGAAGCTAGCCATGATAAATCACAGGAATTTCGGTCCATTTTAGACCTGTTGGTGGAATATGAAAACCACAGATTCAAAAGTATCTCAAAATACATGTATACACATTTGGTGAGTATTGAACAAACATGGACTTTGAAAACTCAGAGGTGGGATCAGGTGACATGGAGGAGTAAGCTTTCTCTTCTGACAGGTCACATCCGCCGCGAGTCCACAGTAAAATTCAAATGATATAATTGAGAAACGAATTCTCGTCAAAATCGATCGGGGCAATTCAAAAATAGAGAGATTTAAGATATTATGATAAATAAAAGTATGGTTACTATCCACGACTAAACTAGGACAATTGGATATTCATCAAACATTCAGTACCCTCTGTCACTCACAAATGAGTACCTTTAGGTACACGATCTCCAATCATAGAGCTTAGTCAAGTTCATCAGTAAAATGTTTTCTCAATATATAAACAGAATAAATACATGTATACTTCAAAGTAATCTTTCTGGTCATTGATGACATTTTAGGATGTGTATCACGTCTCGATCAAATCCTGGATACTATATCTCAAATATGTGTACATGTATATATACATATAGACTGCGAGCAAGTCAGTCAAATGCAAACCTAAGGACATTGCATATATGGCTGGGCCTCATTAATCCGGACGCCAATTACTCAGATGCTTCACCCTCTAGACAAAATTACCTGGGCACAAAATCTGTAATTGGTACCGGTCATTACATAGGTGTTGTCTCAGTAATCCGGGTGCTTCATTTATCGGGACAATTTTCTTTGGTACCGAGACGTTCAGATTAACGAGGCTCTCTCTCTCTCTCTCTCTCTCTCTCTCTCTCTCTCTCTCTCTCTCTCCACAATGTTCAAAGGGTAACTTTTATTCGAGTACCTGTATCAGATTCATCACATACCTTTGACGTTCCTCTCCGTTGTTTACAAAGTCTGTCCAACAAGTCAGATGCCGCCTCTTGCAAATTAAGTCATGACTCTCTTGCAGACAAACTCGAAGAGATTCCCCACATCCATTCTGGCATGGCAATATTTGGCAAAATTCGGCTCTACAACATCGAGGGTTGGCGCACCGTTGTGTTTTCAAAATGCTACAATGAAAGAGGCATTCATAATCATAAGAATCGTAAAACAGATAACGCAAGGGTCGAAACAAAGTAGACAATAAAACGAGTAATTATTCATATTGAACATAGGGAGTAACACGAACTCCACTGAAAATAGGGAGTGAGTGAGTCCAGGTGCATCGGAAGGGTAAACAGTTTTTTTTATTTATTCTTTATTCGTTTTCAGTATTTTTACAGTTACACCAAATGACAAATTACATGTATCGCATTTAATAGACAGCTGTACAACACTACACATTCACACACTCATCCACCTAAAGGCACATATATAAGAAGGCTATACATGTATTACAAAATTTGTCATATAAACAATACCAGTCCATGTATGTACAATANNTTTTTTCGAAACTATTACAGACCATAAGAGGAATTATTTATTCATGCAGTTACATGTCCTTAGATCTGCCGTGTAAATTAACAAAGGGATATTTTAGAGGATGCACGTACAGGACTGACAGTGCTGTATTTTCATATTATTGTATTCGTTAGGCTAAATGGTTTTATTAATGTGCAAACATTAAACAACAAACATGCATAGTCACTTGTAAAGAAAAAGGTTGTTACAAATAGAAGGCCAATGTTTTGTTTATTTCGCTGTTTAAGTAAATAGTGACGTACATGTAACTTACAAGTATGGCAAAATCAAGATTATACAAAAAGGTCAAGACAAAACTGACTGATGCGCACGGAAAGGAAATGACATATTTTACTCAGCAGAGAGTATTCCCTTGTGATATACATTATATTTTTGTTTTACATGGTTTCTGTTTAACATTAAAAATACCCAATATGATAATTTGATATACATGTATTTTCAAAGGCATGTTATATGGCTTAATTGTTCAAGAAATCAAGAGTTGGCCTACTTGTGTAGGGGGGATAAAACAAAATGTTTAAGAAAATTATTACGGGCCGGCACGAGCCGGTCCGTAATATGATATGATTTTGAAAATGTTCCCTGATTTACCCCGTGCCTGTTGTGAGTCGAACGTAATTGTTCTTTAATTTTTTTAGCAGATGCTGAATAAATCAAACGAT
>JACSZP010049337.1:0-12642 GCA_016161895.1 Pinna nobilis | reverse complement strand
GCAGTCAGTCTTCATTCAGGTCATTTCGCAGTGAAACGGACAAAATATAGAATCAATGCATAAATTATTCACTATTTAAAACTGTTATTATTTATTTCATCGCTATATGCTGTTTAACTTAAAAAATAATAAAAGATGTTCCAGTATTTGTCTGTCAATGTATTGCTGGAATATATTTGGTACAGAGAAGGTATTTTCCAAAGTATGATAAGACTTTTAATGCTAATGGCTAACGTTGAACATTTGATTTTTGAAATCTTAGAATACTGCTTATAAGTGCATTGAAAATAATTACAGAAAAGAGAAAAATAATATTTGAGAAAAATTATGATATGCATGTTTCCTCATAATTTATCAATATGAATAAATAATCATTACAATGTAGAAAAAGAAATTAAGAACTCATTTGAAATGTATTGAAGGGAGTTACCTTCTTTGAACTTTAGAAGAAGCTCCCAAATAGACCTCCGTGCATATGGATCCACACCTGCAGTGGGTTCATCCAGGATAACTGTCTTCACATTACCTACAAACGCTATGGCAACTGAGAGTTTTCTTTTCATGCCACCTTTTTGAAGTAGAAAAGAAGAAATATGTAAAGATTTTAAACAGAAAACATTTTTACTCAGATTGTGTATATGGCATGAATGATGTCAAGTTTGATAATACAATGAAAGAAGAATTAGATAGAAATTGCATAATATTTCAATTGCAGAGCTCTTTAACCCGAATTCAAAGACTTTTGAAATATAGCAGAGCCTTGTCTCACGACCATCTCACAAAGCAGACCACCTTTTATCAAAAGCTATTAAAATTCTACCCCTTTGCAATTACTTTACAGTACTATTAGACCTAAATTAAGAGACCCAATAAGCCAGCAATGGGAAAAATGCTCAGACCTTAGCAAATTCTGAAGTTTTATGGTGCTCAGCCCAGGTTCATATGAGTTAGTGAATTAGTTGGTCCTAATGGTAAAATTCCATGGTATTTTTTAAGTAATAACAATGCTGAATGGCTGATAATACATACCTGAGAGCATGCTGGGAAACTCATGCTTTCTGTGTGACAACCCTATTTCTTGAATCATCTTTTTTGTCTCCTCGTTAGATTCTTTTATGCTCAGCCCCTTAAGCTGGGAGTAGAACCACAGATGTTCCTCAACAGTGAGACTGAAAAGGGGAATTAAATATGTGCTAGAAATAGGTAAAGTCATATTTTTGTGTTGACGGAATAGACAAATAAACAAGTCCAATAGGCTAATACACTGATGTCATAAGGGATTGTATGAGTATAAAAGAAAAATTAATAAAGTGGTATTAAGACAAACATGTAAACTTGTCCAGTTGGTTCGTTCATCACTCACGAATCTTTCACTTATAAAGAGATACCACCAATACTTGTGAAGGGCTATAAATTTGATCTAAGCTCAGCACTTATGGCCATTGAGCCACTAGGGTCATTTAATATGCTGACCCCTACTTTAACACAGGACCATGGTACATACTGTCTCATCTGAGAGACAAGGAGAGCCAACTATAGTTTGGCATGGATTTGAATACAAGACCTCAGAAGGCGAACACACTTACCACTGAGCCACTGCGACCCCACATTTGTCCAGTGGGAATTATCCTTGTATCTCTGTTATCAAGACGATTTGAGCAGATAAAACTGAAATGGATTACTGTGTTGTTTGTACTACACTTTAGAAAATCAAGTGAACCTTTATTGAAGACTTACAATTGGAAGAGAACATCATGTTGTGGACACATGCCCAGTGACGTTCTGATGTCATCCATATCTGTTCTGATGTCTTTGCCATAGATGTATGCAGTGCCCTCTGTAGGCGGAAATAATCCTGTCAGAATAGACCTGAAATAAAGAAAACATGACTGAGTTGTATAGGGCATCATCATATCTACTTAGGGTCTTTTGGCTTCAAGGCAAAATTATTTTTTTATACCATACAATGTTTCTTTGTAGGAATTTCTGCAATTTTTGCTCAAACCTCCAATCAAGTTTTTTTTATCTGGGATGATATCAGCTTCAACAATAACTTAATTACTAAATAAATTTTTAAAAATTTCAGCAAAAAGCATAATACTTTAAAAAGATATATTTGCCAACTGCAATAAAATAAAAATCATAACTTACAACATTTTTGTTACTACTAAACCCTTTAGCTATTTCAACAAAAACTACAGCAGTCCAAATGGGAGGAAAAACATTGTAGAAACAAACACTCCCCCACCCCACCCACCCTGGAAACATTTTCAAAACCTCTAAAACAAACAACTGTCTCTACATCAAAAGTCAAGATCAATAGGTCAAATGTCCCAGTATCAATATGTAGTACAGGTGTACTTGATATGGTGAAGGTATGTATATGGAATATGAAAATCCTATGCCTTTTACTGTAAGAGAAATCTGATTTTACTTACATGGTTGTAGTTTTTCCAGCTCCATTATGTCCCAAGAATGATGTGATTTGTCCCTCATAGAAGTTGATTGTCAGTCCGTCCACAGCCACTTTCTTTCCCTCCTTATACACCTTCCTCATGTTACATATCTTTACACCTAAAGGTCTGTCTGAAGGTTCTTCATCAATGTGCTTACCTAAGATTTATGGAAAGAATTATAACTTTACAAATCAGTGATTTAGTATATTTTTGCTACATAACTGTCAATTTCAATGCACATAATACCCTTAATATATTCAATATACACGAGATATTCAGTTTTTGAAAAGTATGAGGGAAATGAAATAAATTTCTCTGCTACTTTTCTGTTTTCACCTTGATTTTCCAATAAACAGTGTTTTGAAATTATTTATCTCATTGAAAGAAACAGCACCATTAAACTTAAAATTTTATTTAAGTCTGAGAATTTGCTTAACTCAAGCTTATTCTGAATTCTTACTAGCTTAGAAGATGAGTTGAGAAAATCCTCAGGCTTGAGTAAATTCTCATGTTTTAATGGTGCCCAGTCCTTAGCATTAAAAAGGTCATATCTTTGGAAAGAGTGACCCTAAACACGGAACTACAAAATGTACATCATAAGATCAGAGAATGTGTAAGATACCATACCAGTCTTATCAAACTCTGCAGTGACATGTTCAGCTCTTTTTTCTGTTTGGATTCCACACCAGTAACTCTTTTGAAAAGGAAAGTACCAAGGCCTTGGGACACCATAC
Organism: Pinna nobilis; assembly: GCA_016161895.1. Taxonomy (NCBI): domain Eukaryota; kingdom Metazoa; phylum Mollusca; class Bivalvia; order Pterioida; family Pinnidae; genus Pinna; species Pinna nobilis. The sequence continues at coordinate 9,452 of JACSZP010049337.1, read as the reverse complement.
TGTCCTGAAAATGTGGAAATAATAAATGAAGTTATGATAAAAGTGCCACATTACCTTGAAATATGCAAATGCAAAAAAGCACATATACATGTACGTGTATCATGCTTTTAAAGACACCATTATATTGCCTTGAAAATTATCAACCAAAAATTGAAGCTTTCAAAAAAGATGAAAGAAAATGTATGGCTAACAATACTAAAAAAACAGAAGTGAGGGCTAGATATAAAAAAGAGACTGAAAACCTAGAAAAAATATTCGTATAAAACCGGGTCTCTCAAGACAGGGAGTCTTTACTGATAATAGTCTGTTAACATAGGTTGTATAATTTCTGGTTTTATTAATAAGAGTAACCACTCCAATGACTCATCGGCTAATTTTCAGCAAAATGTGCTTGATTTGGAAAGTAGACCTATCATCTACTTTGATCACAAAACTAAGATTTGATTGTATAAAATAAGTGTAAAGTAAAGTTACCTGGAAAGATGGCTTCTATATACCAAGCAAGTATCCCATAGATGACAGCATCCAAAAGCATCATTATGATACTGTGCATCAAACTAAAATCATCCTCAAACAATGTGCTCTCCCAGATGTTGGACCACTGGACGCCAACAGTGGCCTCCTCAAAGCGCCCTAGATATGAGCAACCAAACCCAAAAGCAATACTGGATGACAGGCACTAGAATCAATGAAATATGTAAGTGAAACGCTTTAAAATCTGTAGGAAAAAAAATTCCAAATATTGTTTTGATTTTATCATTGGAGTTAAAATGCTTTGTCAGAAATGCTTTTTTAGTTTTAAACCGTCCACCTTTCCTAGACTTTTTTATATCAAATTTGAGTACATTAAATTATTTTTTTGAATTCTTTATCCAAAGTTTTTGGATTTGACATCCAAGTTGATGTTTAGGCACTGCATGTCGCAAGTGGGATTTCCACATGGGTATCCCTTGGGCAACCAATCAAAATGCACAGCCTTATAATAATGACCAATCATAATCGAACAAGATGTGCTAGAATAAGATTTGCAGCTATCCAGCAGCCCCCCCCCCCCCCTTCCAATTTTGGGTTATTGAACTAGATTCAACTTTAAATTTTCAGCTGGTTTTTTATTTTAGATGTAAATATTGTGCTGAGATCTATACTGCTATTTATTGCTTTATGCCAGAATATAGTTAAAGTTATATCTGTGTTGCTATGAGAACATGATTTTTTGTTTGTTTTTTTTTTCTATCAATAACTGATATCTTACACTAGTACTGCTGGTATTGTACATTCCTAAATAAAAGCAGGGAATTAATATCCGCATAATTTCACGAGGGGACACCCTTGCAGATTTTGGGTCCTGGCCTCTAATTGTTCTGGCAATGTTGTTCTAGATGAAGTATTGATACAAGAATCTTATATCTATGACTATGAATAAATCAGCTAAGATCATCAGGTAATTAAATTTAGCATTTTGAACATGGTTTCCTAAAAAGCTCAAACAAAAACTGGCTTTTTAGGAAACCAGATTCAAAAGGCAAATTTAATATCCTGACATTGGGAATTTGTGATTTTAAGTTCTTGAAATTTGAGGATTAAGAACGGGTATAAAATAAGGAATCTACAGTATATAAAAGTTTATGGTCAAATTACTTACCACAGCCATTTTCTGTGCTAATGTCATGGACTCCTCTTTCCGTTTAAAAAACAAATATGGGATGTACAGAGCTAGGTACAAAAACCCTGCACAACATGCAGCTAAGTTCGCTTTTGAGAAAAATACAGTGATAAGGAAACACAGCATAATGGTTGCTATGGCGAAGGAAGTCAGGAACACAAAGATGACTGTTGGGTCTGCATACGCTATCGATCCACCATACTGAAAAATATGTAAAGATCATGTTAGTTATATCGGTAATTAAAAAGTTTCTGTAAACTTTTTACGACAGGAGCTACACAAAAGCTTTGTTTTGGCATTGTTTTTATACCAGGTATGACAACCTTTTAGACACATGATTCTAGGGGTCAACATTAAGCAAAATTTTCACTTATCCAGTCGGGCAAGTACCTATCATGAGTGACTCATCCAAACCCTTCTGTAACTTATCAACAATTTTCTCACCAAATTTCATGTTACAGAAAGACTTCAATCCTCTCTAGGGAATGTTTACCATTTACTAAAAAATATTACCAATCAACGCAAAAAGCAATCAATATTTAATTCTAATAACAGGATATAGCTATAAAATTGTCAAATGGACTTAAAGGGTAATTCAGTAGATTTTCAACTGAAAATATGATGTAGAAGTAAAATGTCTAATTGTTCAGTTAGGCAAGTATATGTACTTGATGAAAACAACCTGTCCAGCAGCAAAAAAACCCTGTACATGTACCGGACAATCAGATAAACTTTAAAGTTGACCCTCTGATGATGGCATTAAGAATTAAATGGTGAAGAAACAACCTGGTACACAAGCATACTACGTAAGGACCATCATCCTCCTCGTCAAATTCAACATCCTATCACATTATCTGACTTTACATCTGACACTGTCACCAACACATTGGTAGATGTAACTTCAAATAGTATGTTGATATTTTAAGTAACTGTCATTTAGTAGATACCGAGAAGAAAATTCTCTACTGTGCTTCATACTGACTACAGCTCTATCTTGTCCCCTTTTACCACTCTTTCTAATATTATCTTTTTTCATTATTTCCCAAAATATTTTCAAATCTTTATACTGACCTCAACAATGTTGATATATACCTTTCATGGCACTGTAGTATAATTATAGCTATTATCAATTCATAATATCATACCATATTGAAATATGTGTCACTACTTTTGAGATTGTAAAGATTGAACAGGGCTCCTCAACTCTACTCATCCTTAATATGCTAAGGGAAATAAGGGTATTGATAAAAAAATAGAAGCTTGTTGCATACCACAAGTGGCTTTGTGATTTAATCAATAAAACTATACCTTTAATGTGATTGTCATTAGGGTAATGACGAAAAGCATGACGACAAATGCATTGATAAACCAGGCCACCCAATGAACGCCATTTCCTAGTCCCATTATCTTCATCACTTCACGGAGACGTTTCTCCTTCTCGTACACAATATTTTTACAGATCATGGCCACAGAAAATAACCATGATACCACCAAAAGCATTGGAAGGGTTTTTTCTATTGCATACACAAACCTGAAAATGAGAAAAAGAACCGTAAAACCTGTCTAGACACACCACTGATAAACCACTTGTCTAAAGTGGACACTATTGAGAAGTACCACCTGTGGGGCCTCCATGACCCAATGGTTAGAGAATTGTTCTCTAAACCACTCGGTCTCTCACCTCTAGTCAGTACGGGCTCTAGCCCCGCTGAAACCTAAGCTGATTATGAGAGAAAGTTTGCCAGTTTATGTGCAGACGGCTGATGGTCTCTTCCCGGGTACATCAGTAACCTGGCTCTCTAATCTACACCAATAAAAACTGTCCATCATCATCTGACAGAGATATTATCAAATGAGGCACAAAGCAAACAAGTGAAAAGAACATCTGTCTTGAGAAACAACTATGGATGAAAGTGCTGAGCATTGGCATAATTTGTAACCCTTCATCAGCACACAGTAACATCTCCATGTAAGTGAAAGATTCTGGAGAGAACTGTTAAACAACAACAAGCCTGCACATGATAGATAGCTTTACACACAATAATCTTAACTATCATTTCATGTACTTGAATATGTGATTACTTGGATAATTAGAGATTTTTTTTTCATTATATATTCTGACAACTTCTAAAAGATTTTCTAAATATTCAATTATTCTTAGAATCTAAAATTCATGAGTCAGTGAATGACCCTCAGTTCATCTTTATAATTCATAGGTCTTTTAAAAGTTTAGAAATTGTACATGACACACATGTCTTTTGCCTTATTATCACTTAAAGACAAATTTGGATTTGCCTAAATCATTAATTCAATGGAGAGTCTATTATTTTTCAGGGGATAATGGGTTATTGAGCATACTTACACATCCTCTATGTAACATGGGTAAGGGAACTGTTGTACGACCACACCAATGTCTGTATCCTTTCCCGTTTGTATCTTTATTATAGCATGGTCGATCATGTCCTGTATGTAGGCAAATCCATATGTCAGGAACTTTGTGTTCTTTCCCGGAATACGCCGAGGACCTGGTCTCCATTCCCTGAAAATAAAAATGTGGGCAACTGTAATTCCTGCAGCGATGAAAAAAGACAATAGGATTCATTTAATTCAAATTAAACACATTAAGATAAAATGGTTTAAACACTACCTAAAACAAGGAAAGCTGCCTAGTAAAAGTATACAACAAATAGACAATGCTATGTGAAAACTTCTTAAACTTCTAACCCTGGAGGCCAGAAAAAATGGGCATATGACTGTGTATCGGATTTTCATGCCTGGAAATCCTTTTACTGTTGGTATTTTGTCCACAGGGACCAGGGTAGTAGAAGTGCAGGGTTCAAAGGATTGAAATTCTATCAATATTTTATTAAATTATTATTCTTTGTAAATTCGTGAAGAACAAATTGGTACATAAATCTGTATCAACAGAGATCAGAATTTTGACAGTGAACAGAAATTACATAAGAGCAAACACTCATGTCACAAAATGAGCACACCAAAGTAAGTGAGTGTTACTGTTTCAGAATTCTTATCCATGTCTAACGCTTATCATTGCTTTTCAATTCATCATTTGAATAATTCTGACTTTGCACATCATAAGTTCAGACTGTGAAAAATGGGCACACTCGTATAACTTAAGTTATAGCTTAGAGGAGTTAAATACAACTCCCACTCAAAGCAGAAAATAGTTCTCAACGAAGTCAGCTTTTCAGAACATCTTATCCAAACACATATCTGAAGGACAAAGGCCAAGGTCTCTAAGGTAAAAAAATTTGGTATCAAAATGTAGTGCATAATATCGTGAAGGTAATGAAATATGACGGCTGTCCCTTATACTGTGAGAGAAATCTGCTTTCAAAACATCTTAACCAGACAGACAGACTAACAGGGTCCTATAAACCCTTCAAACTTTGTTTGTGGGAGGTTAATACCTAAGGGATGTGATGAATCAACATTGTGATAATGGTTCTCTGTGATTCATTTGTATGTGAATCATGGTTATGACTTACTGATCCATGATTCCATCTGTCATCTCCACTCGGTCAGAATCCATCCTGATCTTGTACTTTACATGAGTAGGCAGTTGGTATTCATTTTTTGTCTTGTCAATATCAAACACTAATGCTGAACAAAAATAAAATGTACACAGATAAAAAGAAAGAAATGAGTATGGATATTTGATGGCTGACAAAATACAGGATAAACAATATGTGTATGTGAAACAGTAGTGCCCATTTATGGCATCAAATGGGAATAGCATTTACTAAAATGTATTTTACATACTGTCAAACATCAAGGTCAAGGTCACAGTGTTAAACATTTTGAAATTAGCCTACATGTTAATAAAATGACCCTTTTCATTTGGAAAGCACAATTGCAATTAAAACATTTGTGGAGGATAGACTACACAGAAATATAGACAAGTTATAAGACAGGACACAGAAAATTTGCAAAAACAATGCCTCTAGAATTTGAATTTAGAATAGATGATTTCAAATGCATATTGCCTAATTATACATGAAATTTCAGCTGTTTTATTCACCATTATTTCCGTGGCAAAATCATGAGGAAACGAGATAAACGTGGAATGAAATGAGTATGATACTTTCACAGACATACCTGCCAACAATGTGTTGTTCTCCACCAGTTTGGAACTCGCAGCTAATAACTCTGCCTCTGTATCGTAACCAACGAATTTATCATAAATGAAACACTGAAATGGAAAAATTAAGAGAAAACTTAAGGTATGTAGGTAAAATAGGACATATACCTTGGTCAAACATTCATTATTCAGTATGTGTATACAATTTAATTTGAAGCAGTAAAAAAGACTAGGTCCTGTATAANNAAAAGTTACTGAGTGAGACTTCAAGCTATGACACAACAAAACAACCAGCACATCAAAGTCACTTAGAGTCCATAAAAACTTAGTTTTAAATTAAGCTAAAAATCAGCATGTGTCTTTTCATTGAATGCAAAACATTTTTAAATAAAAAAAATCCAAAATAAGATGCTACGTACAAATAAAAGAAAACAGAAAAGAAACTACCAACCCTTCCGTAATCATAAATTGCTTTAGCATACACTTTGGACTCTGCTATAGCTTCCTTCCAGTTCATACTGTCTGGATCTTTAGTATCACCATCCAGGAATTTGACAAGGAATTTACAAACACCATAGTCTCCCGTGCCACCAAATGCTGGTTTTGTGACATTTTCTATCATATTACACAGGCAGGAGTTTGTGAATTGCTGAAGATATAAGACAACATGGTGTGCATCAAACAATGTAGAAATACTGGAGATTGTATCAGTAGGAATACCTTTTGCATGGAAACAAAAGAGTTGAAGCAAATGAGTACTGTAAATCCAGTTTTATTCGAGAGAATTTTATTTTCGCGTAATTATGCGAGATCACTTACTCGCGAAAATAAAGTTCTCGCTAAATATTCTTATCTTAGATTAACATGCTCCATACAACATAACATTTATATTTAACATACACACACGCCAAAATATAGTGTTGAGAATAATAGCATGTTTACCGATTCGCCACAATAAGATTCCACGAAAATTTCTGGATCTACAGTATGAAAATGCATATAGTCTGAAATAACAACTTAAATGTTGTTGCATTCTTTTTAATTTCATAAAAAAAATTGTGGCCTTGATAAATGATCAGAAAAATAAATTAAAGATAATCTTCTTTAGGTTAAATCTCTTGATAAAAAATAACTGTAAATTTGCTCAGATCATCATACAGATTATTCCTGTCCCATTAAGGCCTTTATCTGTCCATAATCCATTAAATTAATGACATAATTTAATTGAAAATATGACAAAGATGGATGTTCATATTGAAAAAAAATCTATATTGTGATTCAAATTATGAAATCAATACAAGCAAATTAGAAGAACTAAATATGATAAGTATACATGTACAAGAGCACAATGACTTATATGTAGTTCCAATATAACATACCTTAAATAGATCAAAGAGGGGGTTGGTGGACAGGAAGTTTTGAAGGTCATCAGCATATTTATCCCAGTCACTGGCTAGCTCTACTATCTTCCCAAGGTCACTGAAAGTTTGGTTTGCCTGTAAATAGATGACAAAAAAAAACAGTCTAATACATTGTACAACAACAACAAAAATTATGAATAAACTACAGGGTAACTATGGGCTCTGAAGGACAAGCTTAATATACGAAGGAACATTGAAATGTTGCAAACAATGGGCAACTATGGGTTCTACAGGATAAGCTTTAGAAACAAGTTTTTATTTCTACAATTCTGCAAAACAGGATGTACACATGGGTCACCTGTATCATTTGAAGCATGTGTTGTAAACAGATTATGAGGCACAAATTACTTATGGTAAATGATGAAATAATTTTAATAAAAAAATTTATAATGAAAAGATAGATGATGAATAAAAGCATGATAAGGTGAATAGATTCTTATTTGTAGGAGAATGGACATGCGTTGTGGTCAGGAATAGTTTACATGTCTAGAGGATGCTTACCTTAGGGTCTGTCCTCTCAATATCAAGCTTGGCCTCCTTAACTCAATACTGGTGATAAATTTAATTTTACGTAATAATTTTGAAACAGCCACATATTTTTCAATACCTCACAAATGTTGTTCATAATAATACAAGGTATCAGGGCTGGGCACCACAAAACTTAAGAATTGTCTTAAGTCTGAGAATTTTCTCAACTACAGCATCTCAGCCAATCAGAATTTAGTACATGTATTAAGTGGAGTTAAGTGAATTCTGTGACTTATGTACATTCTTGAACCCATGATTCCTTACCTAAGCTTTGTGATAAGTTCTACATTAGATATGAGCCATAGTCTGACACTGAACACAAGTACACATAATTCTCACCTTCTCGATGACCTTCCTCACTGACTTGGTGTTTGGTGCATACAGGATCTTCCCAACCACTACTGGTTTCAGAATTTTCCACAGCATTTGAGTGCTGATTTCAGAATTCAAATATTCTACAATGCTTTTACAATGTGGTGCTGAAATAAAGTTCATTATTATAGGTCATCATTTTATAATTTTAATAATTCCATGATTGGATGGATATTTGTCAATAGATCAAAATGAACCTTGTACTTTAATGATGTTGAAGAGATTATTTGTCATGAATCAGAATGATTTCTGTAGAATAAGTTACAAAAAAAATTTCTTGTCCTGAAAAGATGCTTTTGTTATCATTTCTTCACTGTTACAGGTGAGAAATTGTTTTGTAACAGAGGCCAAAATAAGATAAAATGAGAGATGTCTGCAAAGTGCTATGACCTTTGTGAAGTGCAACTTGTGCATCACTAACAGTTCAAAGGTCAAATGCAAGATTACAAATTTCAGTACGACAGCCCGAAAAGACCAAACAAAACCTTTATACAAAAGGCAAAAAGATTAGAGCCAGTATGATAAGAGCAGACAAGGTAAACCATAGTATACTTCAACACAATGAACATGTTAAATGTAAGCCTACATTTTAACCTTGAACTTCAGACCACCTATGCCACTGGCCAAAAATGATATTGGTAGTATCGTAGTCTTATAATTTCTTTGGAATCTCAAATTGAAGACCACCAATGTGATAGGCAAAAATTGATCTGAATAGTAATGTGGTCTCTATAAAACAGCCTAGAATAATGATACATCATCAAAATCTTGATGATCTTTTAGAGAGAGGTGGTCTAGTATTGTGGTGGTCTTTCAGCAAGATTTCACTGTAATTGAATGACTTTACCATCATCTCTGAATCCACTGGCTGTTAATGGTGATATTCGTCTTTCAGGTCTTTCATTGGAGTCTATTCTCTCAATAAGATTTTTAGACTTTGATATATCCACTCGAAGGAAGTTATTCGACCCGCAGACAATCTTCCCAAGATTCTGCATTACTGATGAGGAATTGAATGTCTGCGTGGTAATGTCCGCCACTAATTTCTCTAAAAGCTCCATATTGTCAGGTTTTAATGACTGAAACTGTGAAGATAAAGAAAAAGCATTACAGTTTAGGAAAATAGTAGATCTGAAATAATTGATACAGAAATCACTCCATCAGTATGGTCAGGACCAAATACAGTGGAGTTGGTATATAATGAAGTCAAAAGGGATTGACTTTTGACTTCGTTATAGGCATCCTTCATTTTAAGCATCAGGATTTACTACAAAAATAGATAAATAGTAGTTCATGTTGTGGATTTTATTACTCTTCGTTATAGCACTGAATTCACTTTAAGCCGATTCGTTATAGACCAACTCTA
>JACSZP010049331.1:7118-19576 GCA_016161895.1 Pinna nobilis | reverse complement strand
CCTTTATTTGAACAAACCTGAATCCCCTTCACCCAAAAATGCTTTGTGCCAAGTTTGGTTGAAACTGGTCCCATGGTTTTGGAGAAGATGATGAAAATGTGAAAAGTTTACCAAGACGCAGACAACGGACAAATTATGATCAGAAAAGCTCACGTGAGCCTATGGCTCAGGTGAGCTAATAAAAAAGCACTCTCTCTTGCTCTCTCTCTCTCTCTCTCTCTCTCCTGGAATGTTGTTTTTCTTACTTAATCCTAGAAATATTTTTTTTTATTATTTTCGTTATGAGTCATTCTCCTGTTATAACTACACTTGAAATAACATATTTAGATAATGACATGAATCTTAATTGATGCACATGTAAATACACACATGTATTTGCATTCCGGCTTTAGCAATTATTTGGTTGATGCTGTGCACTTCTTGTGCTATAGCAGTGGGTTCTTTCATGGCATAGTATGGTATGGTATTGTTGTTTAACGTCCCACTCAAGAATATTTCACTCATATGGAGACGTCACCGTGTGCCGGCAAAGGGCTACAAATTTTGCCTATGCTCGGCACTGCTGGCCGTAGAGCAGGGAGAGTTATTTAACGTGCCAACACCTACTATGACACGGGGCCTGGGTTTTTACTGTCTCATCCGAAGGACAGGGACGGCCAACCGCCGAGTGGCGCTGACGCGGCTCGAACCCGGATCTTTTGAGTCGCAGTCGAACACGCTAACCACTCGGCCACGGAGGCCCCGTGTTCTTTCATGTGATACTTTCTGTGACACGGGACCTTGGTTTTACCCACTTTCTCAACTGAAAAAAAAAAACCTGCAAGTGTATTGGTATTATTTCTTGCATTACGCAAAGCAGCCGAAACCGGATTTAACCGGTGTGAATTTTGTGATTGAAGTTACATTTAAAAAAATCTTTTTGCGAATGATTGATGTATGAACGCAATTTTGTAGAAAAAAAACCTTTGAAAAGCACAACAAAGACCCAACCGCTTGACTATGGAGGCCCATATACTTGGAGTTCAGATAGAGAGGAAGTTAAATTGGTCGGTGCAACATTTATATTTTCTATTATCCTACTTTTTTTCAGAGAGCCATCTTTTTAATGGCAACAATCAACAGGAACGTTTAGCCTATAATATTAATTCGTATCTATTGAAACATGGACTCGTGCAACGTACCCCCCCCCCCTTGCGATTAAATGATACCATGTATTAAGAACTGAATCCGTCAGCTTGGAATCATTCAAGAAAACGTCTGCGACAAAGATAAAATTAATTCAAATGGACGAAACATTAAAAATCATAAAACTATACTGGTCCGGAAGCAGCTACCAAACGAAAGCAATTGACTAACGGTTAAGAATATGGTATAGCGAATTATATTCTGCAAACCATTGTTTTATCTGTTGTCATACGATTATATTCGCAGACAACAGACAAACAATTTACAAAATGCCATTGGTTATACCCCCACCCATGACCATGGATTAATTGCTTTACTTCGATAAAGTTCTACTTTACGGCCTGTATATTTCCAATAATCAACAATGTATAATCCTACCTCCATCCTTTCAGCAAGTAATCCAACCGCCATTACCATGGGCGGGCACTTTATATTTTACGTCTTCAAATATCACATGCCATAAATAAATTAACTTGTGGGAGGGGGTAAAAATCTAGAATATTAACATTACACCCAAATCCACATGCTATAAATAAATTGACTTGTGGGAGGGGGTAAAAATCTAGAATAATAACATTGCACCCAAAATCACATGCTATAAATAAATTGACTTGTGGGAGGGGTAAAAATCTAGAATATTAACATTACACCCAAATCCACATGCTATAAATAAATTGACTTGTGGGAGGGGGTATAAATCTGAAATATTAACATTACACCCAAAAGTAACTGAATTCTCTGCATGTTCAAAACCCTGATTGCTCAATGGTGTCGAACATATTCAGCATTTGAAGTCCTTTGCGGGCATTTGAGGAAGTAGTCATACAGCTGAAAATTTCTAAGTAAGACGTTAAACAACGATGCGGGGGCCTACGTGGCCGAGTGGTTAGCTTGTTCGTCTTCGAGCCGAGGTTCGATTCCCGCAGTAGCCACTCCGCGGTTGGCCGCCCCCGTCTTTCGGATGAGACAGTAAAAACCGAGGTCCCGTGTCACAGTAGGTGTTGGCACGTTAAAGAACCCTCCCTGCTCAATTGCCAGCAGTGCCGAGCACAGGCAAAATTTGTCGCCCTTCACCGGCACATGAGTGAAATATTCTTGAGTGGGACGTTAAACAAAAACAACAACAACAAACAACGATGCAACAGCTACCACAACAGGGAATAAATTATTTGACATTTGAAAGAATAACAAGCAAATTCTCGATGATATTTTATTTGTAATGACACAACCTTTCATTTATAAATACATATCAAAACATTTATGTACATATCTTTAATGATAAATTGTATTTATAAAATCACATAGATATTGACCATTTTATCACTTACAGCCACATGGCAAAAATCGAAGATAAAGGGAGGGGTGTGATAAAGAAGTATGATGATAAAATACATGTCTCGTAAAACACATTTATAACAATAATAAATAAAACGCTAGTACGTATAATAAGTGATTGAAAAATCATTCCTAGTTGAGAAAGGGTGAATGGTTTACAATGAAAATGGGCGTTTCTTTCGATATCGTAAGGAAGTTAATGACAAGAATTCAACGATTAAATACATATATCCGTCCGTACAAAAAATTAAAACAATAAGGAATAAAGAATAACTTTCCAACGCCCAAGTGGATCTATCGGTCAACATATTCATACCTAGTGCAATATTACTTGCAAATATACATATCCTACAGCAAACGTGTACATGTATTAACAAAGATATTTCTACTAATCACGTGTTATGTGATTTTGACCAATGAGGTAAGTGATTAGCACATCACACACAAAATGAAAATATTGTAAATAACAAAAATTGCGCCGGACTATATTNNTTATATGGTATATGCTACTAAAGAAATATTTTTGTTCGTTTCATTTTTTCTTTACGCCACACTCTACAATCTTTCAGTCATATGGTGGCAGCCAGTTTTTATTGGTGTACCCATTAGAGACCACCAGCCATTTGCAAGTAAACTGGCAAACTTTTTCACGTGATCAGTAAATATTCCAGCAAGGCTCGAACCCGTGCTGACAAGAGATGAGTGACTGCGTGGTTCAAAGCAAATTGCTCTAACCATACGGAGGGCCAATATTGGATATCTAGTAATACCTAGAGAGAATTTTCATTCTGGATCTAGTGCCTTCACCAAGAAATTACGCGATGATAAAAGAAACTAATTCAAGTGATTAAAACCAATTTAACTTATTGCAAAAATTTCCTTATAACGATGAAAGCAGATCATTTTACTTCCAATAATGATACTAGTATCAGGTATTTAAAAAGCAAACGAGACAGCACAACATACATCAACATTATCACAGGTAGCTGTAACTCATTTACCCTCAAAGACACAATGGTATCCACCTTAACCATTAAGTACTGAAGAGTCTATTGCTTTTCAGGGGAAAATGGTTTAAAATACAAATTATCCAATCGAATGCTGTATGCCTTAATCATATTTGATATATAAATGCAGGAATAAAGATTAGGTTTCAGCGATTACAAATTAAGGAATAAAATGTCGGTGAAAAAACTTCTAAAATACCAGGGGAATCTGCGGGGATGCGATATACTGCGAGAACAAGGAGAGTGATGGAAGGCAAGCTACTTAATCTCAGTGATGAATTGGTGAGGACAATTTGATATTGTAGAGTGAAACGATATGATACTAAAAATGGTCATTTTGAACTGAACTTTAAAGGTCAGAGGGGTTGACAAAATAAATATGTCTAGACACGGGAAAATTTACTGAAGTATCGCGGAAAAGCAGTTCATTTAAGAATTTAACAAACCATTAACACATTACAAACTTAAAATATATAACATAGAACTATATGATAGCATGTAGAGTACCAAATGGGTTTCATGAAAATTCTCACAAAATGGAAAGTGCACAACAAAACAAACAAACTAATAATTCTGACAAACATAATGGAATGATTATTTGAAGAAAATGAAATTGGAATGTCAAGAAATTCAGTAGCCTATCTAAGACAACAAGTGACGCTCGGCGATGTATATAACCTAAACGGGGGGGGGGGGGGGGGGGGGTTGGGGGCAATTTTAAGAAACCATAATTCTGCTCAAGTATGTCAACTGGAACTTAACTATAACTGGATCTGTAACCGAATGATACATACTAAAAATAATTAGTTTAGACATACATGTTTGATGTTTCTGATAACCAAACATCAGACACTCCATCGGATAGGATAAAATTTCATGTCATTGCATAACGAGAGTCATCCGATGCAGAGCCCAATGTATATAAACATCTACAGGAGGTGTAATTTTAAAACATTCTGAGAAGTTATCACATTTCATTAGCAAATTATGAAACAACAAGGTCTGAGCTGATAATCAGACTCACAAATTACCTCTATATTACCTAAAATGCCTGAAATATATTTTTGGTCATTATGAAAATGGTATTTAATACTCATTTATTAATGGCCCAGTATTTAAAAAAAAAAATGGCTTAATAAAAGTATCATTCACACATTCATTACGACAGATTTATTTTTCCTGGCCTACAGTGTGACATTGACCCAGCTCAATATTCTCTCAATACCAAGGTCAACTTTGGCTAAAACTAGGAATAAGACAACAGATCAAAATGACGATGCCATAAATAAACACGGTTTTGAGAATTAACATACATACATACATTATTAAGTACAGCAAATGTTATATACATGAACACAAAAAATATTCTGGAAGGCATTTCTATGAAACAATAAATGAAATAATTGGTCTATTTTACGATTTGAACATTCGTTACCACAATATTCATTTTAAAAAAGAAAGGAAAATACGGAAATATGCCATCTCTGATATTGATTCTGAATAAGATTTTTAAAACAAATTAGAAAGAGACCTATTGTGGAATAGAATACAAACAAAACTTTCCTTAAGAATTACCCCCCTTATTTTGCATAAAATGACATTGCATCAGCAATTTGGCGCAATTTCACAGATTTAGAACTCATTCCATTATACCGCCATACATGAAAACAAACTGCAAACGTGTGTTCAACAGTTCAGACTCCAAAAGTGATGTCCGTCTTTTACATTCAAGAGAGATTATCCTGTTACGAAATAGGAATATGTTTTTTTTTCAGATTAAACACTCCTTAAGGTTTAAACCACTATTCCCTATTGATTAAATCATCATTTCATTTAAATTTTGATTCTTAACCACAAAATATCAACAAAATCAGAATTTACTTTTGTGCGAGGGTTGGTTATACCGTAGATCCAGAAATGTTCGCGGAACCTTATTATGGCGAATTGTTTGTTTTGTAATTATTCGCAACATTATATTTTTGCGCCTATGCATGCTGAGTATGGTTAGTTATGTTGTATGGTGCATATTCATTTACGGTTTGTATATTTAGTGAGAACTTTATTTTCGTGAGTAAGTGCTCTCGCGTTATTACGCGAAAATAAAATTCTCGCAAATAAAACTTGATTTACAGTAGCATGCATTTGAAATCTTATTACCATCTATGACGGGGGCTGACATAGCCTTATGGTTAGCAACTTGGATAGCAGCTTTTTTTTCAAATACATAGGACCTAAGTCTTCTGAGTCGGCCGAGGAGGTTTATAACGTTCAAATTAAAAACACGCCTTTCCATGAAAATTACACAAAGGTATAATTTCCCAGTATATATATGTATATGAATCATCTGCTCAAGCGTTTATAAGCAATTTCTCATGCTACCGAAACCTTCTTGATTTTGACCTATACATAAAATAAAACGTCTAACAATATATCAAGAGAAGTATATATCTGACCATTCCCCTTATCAAACATCTCGTTGGACTAATATCAAAACTTTGATTGTACCATTAAGTCTTAAAACGAGATAAGTATGACTATTTTTACATATCATATAACAGGAAAATTCGAAGTCGAGATAAATATTCGGATTAAAGAATTTTCTCCTTTTATGGTCTCTTGCCTTTTCACGGAATAGTTTTTTTTTCATATGCACTTAGAACAACCATTAAATCAAACCATAATCCTACAGAACTCGTCTGAAACAAAGCTGAAGCCAAAAAAGGCTGTGAACACCGATTGATTCAACCTGAACATAAAGATATGAGTATAACAAAAATCTGTACGGGCAAAACAAAACTGAACCTAAGAATTCAACAACCTTAATTCGTAGGTAAAATTGGAATACCACTACCATGTAACAGAATGTAAAGAACATATCGTAAATCAAAAGCTTGTACATCTCGGACACAGGGCTCATAAACAATACCCATGAGTAACAATACAAAACAGAAACTCGGTGATGACTGTAAATATAAAGACAATTAGCTGCAGTGTATCTATTCCGTGTATCACAAAAGTAAGAATATTAATCCTCAAAATGTCAAAAATTTAATATCAAAAAATGTATATCTTCTTTTTTTAATTCTCCGAAGTACAAGTTGAAAATTTGCGATATAAATTAAGTAAATTCATTCAATTTTCTCATACATGAAACTTAATGTATTTCCAAAGTAGTGACTAAATCAGAATCATAAAATAATTGTGGTACGTGTATAAATATGTGTGTATATATAGGAGTATGGTGTGTGTATGTCTGTGTGCCTCCATTTGTGTTTGAGCATATGCTCTAAAGAATATTTAAGTACAAATGTGTGCATAATTGTATTTACGTTTGCAGGAGTACGTGTATGTGTGCGACTATCTGTACTTTTTATGTTACGTCTTTTCCTTTTATTGCTTGGGGAGAAAAGCCCCGATACCTAAGTCTTCCTAATGCACAGCAGTTAATATTCTAGTAATCCTTGCACCTTAAACTATTGCATTTAAAACAACCAGTCAACCTTATTTGCTTCTACTTTTACAGTGGTTTCGTGATAGTCTCCCTTCTAACTGAAAGCACATTTTGCTAACAAAGGAGACAAATTCGTGGGACTGTTCTCTTTAGTATTATATATATTATATTACATATCTTATAGTTTTAGAAATTCTATTTTTTCCAACAAATTTCAATATTTTTTTGTTTATTGAAACGGTGGGCGTGCCCTTCGCTCATGTTGGAAAACAGTCCCACCTCCTTCATAAAGCGATATCAAAAAGTGCCTCCAAAAACAGAAAAAGCTACAGTCTCGAAAACCCCGTGTTCAAAAATTGAAAAACTTCAATTGATTCAAAAAATTGAAAAATATCACCATTATTCCTAGATTTCTGTCAAAACAGAAGATATTGCTATTGTTTACCGTTACCAACATAAAAAACGAGAACTTTAGCCAGCACTTGCACCTGTTACAGTGTAGCCCGTGCACAGGGTGATCAATACACTATGTGACCATTTCAAATAACGATGAACATTCTGAACTACCCATTTTAATCGATGATCTGGACGAAATCGATCTGATTAAAATCCTTGACAAATATCACAAGATATGCAGCTTTCTGATCTGATGACGACATCTTGAAAAAGGGAACAAGAGTTATATGACGTCATAATGATATCATAGTAGCACAGAGATATCGATACACAGGACCTCATTGATATTTACTTAGGTAATAGAGGATAAAAATTAAGTTAAGATAGGAAACGGTCACAAAACTTATAGATCACATTGTATGGCCTAGGCGTAAAGTCTAACATAGACAATCCAGGGGTACACCTTTTCTTCTTTCCTTATCCTGCACTCTGAAGAGTTCCCTCGTGGGAGGAGGCGCCAGATGACCAGGACTGCTGTAGTATCATAGAATCCGGTTCCCTTTGATGAGCACTTGGGGAGCGAGTGAGTCGATTACTTCTTATTTTCCTCATTCGTGCTGAATGTCTGAAACAGCACATGAGAAAAAATGAATCACTAGGCTACGTGCAGATTAGTTCCAGGATTTAAAAAATTAAACTTAAAACAATACAAAACATTCTGTATTTTTTAAATTCTGCAGGGGTTGTGACAAACATACATGATTTTTTATGATGAAATATTTAATGAACAGATGACAGACTGGGAATGATGTTATGTGTGAAATGGAATTTAACAATTCATGAGAACAAAAGTTACAAATATTTTGACTAAAATCATGTCTCTCCCTTCGCTAGAGAGAGAAAAAAAAAGAAAAACATGAAAAATAGTAAAATGGAAGGAAAATGCATTATGATCAATGAAATTTTCTAATTGTGGAAGCATAAATGATTTAATCTTCAAACACAATAGTCGTTTATCTCTCCATTTAAAGTTAAAAGAATTGTGAAGTTTTCAGAGATACAGTCAAACCTGTTTTAAGAGACTGTCCAAGGGAAGGAGCAAAAAGGGTCACATATGACAGGTGGTCTCTTTATTCAGGTGATTTATATAGGAAAAAAACCATTTTGGGAACCTTACATTTAGGTCACATAAGACAGGGTTTCTTTAATTCAGTGAGTCGCTAAGGCAGGTTAGACTGTACAATGAAACTGAACGCATAAATATCTTAGAAATAACTTATCAATGTAATTTTACAAAAACTGTTTCAGCCGTACATATACATAAATTTATTGGGTCCAGTTTTTGTTATTTTTTATTTTACAAGGAAACGGCTGAAAAGATTTGGGAACAAGATTAACAACAACTTTTACATTTCATGTTTGGAGGGATTAACAGAAAATTAACAGGAAAAAGAAAAGTAAAGTCTACCAGAAAAACAGACATGTCTTACGATCATTTTGTTATCAAAAATACCTTTCATTAAATGTCATCTATATTTCAGAATCACACGGCATAAAGTAGAAGAAATGGTACATACAGAAGAAAGAAGCACGAGTAGAGAAATCAACACTGAATAATGATGTGTTCACAATAATACGTTTAAGCCAATACTTCAGACAACAATAATGCCACAATCACGTGATAATAATGCCTTGACAACAAGTACACAAATGAAACTATTCCGTGTACCACGCAATACCACATAACGGTTCTGCGGGACTGTTATCTCCAATGGCGAAGGGAGGTAACTCAACGTAATCTTCCCGCTGAAATGACGTTAGTGCGGGATATATTCTCCGTACGTCATCATATTACTACTAGGAGCAACAGACCCTTTCACTGTAACTGCGGACCTGTGGTTTTGGTTGACAAAATGAAAAAGGTTCCCGGAAAATGACGTCACGAAACAATCAGCTACTATAAAGACTATCTGTCTATGATTTGCGGGTATCAGTATCATTTTGCCAAAGCAAATCACAGGAAGCGTTACAGTTAAAGGGTCTATAGTCCCTCAAAACGTTATCTAGTATCACATGGTACATGAATAAGAGTCATCAGTATAACTTGACAGCGATACGCATATGAATAGTATCTTAAGACAAAGACAAGATTGTTAAGACAACTTGACTGAAATAGCTTATGAAAGACAACAGAAAACGCTGAAACGATTATGAAAGAATACAACAGAAAACGCTGAAATGATTAAAGTAGCATGAAGACAAAATACACAAGAAGACAACTTCAACTTTTCTTGGATGAAGAATAGACAATTCAAAAAGATACGCTGCAAATATGGTGATTATATGAAAACATTAAGAATTTGAAAGAAGAACTTGACAACAGACATGGGCCAAACCTTCATGTATAAGATATTTCCAGTAAAATGTATGTACCAATATACTGATTTCTTGACCGTATTTCAAATCTAACATTACGTAATGTAGTTTATTTCATCATCTGATATTTATATTGACGGAGAATTGATCAGGTCGTTTAATGCTATTCAAGTTAACTTAACTGGAAACTATAAGAAGGGTCTATCGTTTTACTACATGTATTCAGAATTTCACACTACACGTAAAAAAGTACTTTGAAATCCAACCATACTCATTTAACATTTAAATTTCATAAAATGTCCATTCATTATCTTATAATGGCAAAAGTGATAAGAAGAGCCCAAATCAGACTTTGCACCATATTCGGACACAATGACTGTGACTTTTAATGCATTATTAGTAAATTATGATATTCAAGAGTACATATAATATAATCCTCATCACTTTTAGATATCCTTCAAAGTGTCAAAATTCCGATTTTTTCCCTCTGGAAACTTCTTGGAGACAGTGATTGAAAACTATGGTAGTAGACGACGTTGAACTTACAAAGAAAGTAAGAAAAACTTAGCAGGAACTACAGAAGAAAACATTATTGAACCAAATCCACCTCTGGCCCTTTGGCCTAGCGTAGGGATATTCTAATGATGTAATGAAAGGTTATTTGTTCACTTCATGCATAACACTGAAATAGGAAACGGAAAATTCAAACAGAAAAATCAAATAATGGAACGAATTTATGTAATACGTGATACTCAATAACGTTTGTGCGGGACTAATATCTTCGATGATGATGGAACGTAACTCTCTGTAATCTTACCGCTGAAATGACGTTAGCGCGGGAAAGCGTCTTATCACGTCATTCCATCACGAACAGAATCAAACATGAGTCCCGAACAAACGTGATCGGGTATCATGTATACATGAATTAGTTCAATTGCATGCAGATGTAAAGAAAAAGCAACGTTGTCAAAATCGAAGGTAACAAAAGAGTAAGCAGATAGGACAATTTAAAAATATATATACAGATGTATTTTCAAGAATTCTAAATGAAATGAAATATTTGTTTTTATTTTAAATTTTAATTAGACAAATTAAAAGGTTAGCATTTGAAGTAGTGAAAAGGAACACCACAGTATAATTTTTTTTGAAAGATTAAACTTCTGAATTATTAAGAACGGAGAATAGTTAAAAGTAGTTAAGTGTCTGTGATAATAAATCAAGAAAGTACAAAACAAAACTCTTGGATAAAACCAAGACCAGACATTGTGATCCCATTGTCTAGCATGAATACAGGGTTGTTAAAATTTCCCATGATGAGAATTTACCAAGAATGCAAAATCCTAAAAACAAACTGTCAAACTAAACCTTGGAGAAAGAAAGAATTTTGACCGGAAAGGCACCGTATATTACAACAAAAGCACTAGAGAATAACAGGTCAACCTCAAAGTTTGTGTATGCAAAAAAATCTAGGAAAATCAAGCCAGAACAACAAAGAAAACAAGAAAAAACGAGAGAAAAAACTTTTTGGGCACTAGGCTGTATATTACCGTACAACACAGATTATCAGAAGTGTAAAGCTTAATTTCGCAAAGACAGCGAGGGAGTTTGGAAAATTACGGTTAACAGAAGGATAGGGACGGTAAAGGAGTAATTAAATAATGAAATTTTCAGGTAAAACTGATGGAAAAGGCGTAAATAATCGGATATGATTTATGAGGTAATAGAGGTCAAAATAAATTGTATAGGGGAGGTAAATCAGGAAGAAGCACAATAACAGAAAACATGACATCACAGGAAATGAGAACTGCGAGGATATTCTGGAAAAGCTAGATAAGGCTATAAACAATGTAAAAGCGAATAAAAGGACACAGTTAAATAGGCTTCCAATCACCACAAAATAATAGGGAGCAGTCATTTCTTGATTCAGACACCGGATTATTTCCCTTGGGACTTCCAGCAAATTATTGTATTTTTTTGTTGTTGTTTTTTTTTGGTTTGTTTTTTCCAAGGATTTATTTCTGGATAGGGGGTATTCCTTTATCAATTAAATTACACCTTCATAAACCGGTTTCCATTTCATATTTCATGCAAAAACATCAAGTCCCATGTTCATAAAAGCATCAACATCCCTGACTGACTCGTTCCCAGTGTTCAGAAACAGGAAATGACTGCTCAATGATCAATACAAATTTTGTTTACTACAAAAGAAGAACTAAGTCACACATTCTTACCACTAGACTAAAAACCCTACAATTTCTACATCACGCTGAGAACAGACCACTGAAAATAATGCAATGAAATAAGTAATCAACAATTGGTTAGGCATGCGACGCCATGATGTTTCCATGGTAACAAACGTTTTTGGTTCATGAATATGCAATGTAAGTAAAATGCTGCAAGGAAATGTATTTGTTCGGTAAAAATGATTGGATGGATGCATGAAAATGAAACAAAGGATGAAATTGATTTTTATTTGATACTGGAAATCATATATAACTTACTTTACATGTGATGACTTAAAAGAAGCAAACGTCATATCAATACCACAAGTTTAATGCTTCATAAAAACAAAATCCTTCTTACCTGTTAACCATTTATTTCGTATTTTCTACAGGCTTGCCATTGCAAGTAAACAAATTAAAAACCAATGACAGACAATTTTTCTTAAGATTTTCAATAATATTGACATTTTTATCAGTTTTTGTTCA
>JACSZP010049330.1:0-11741 GCA_016161895.1 Pinna nobilis | reverse complement strand
GTTAGACCATTAGTAACAATATGAACACTACAAATAAAAAAATATAATTTTGCTCTTAGTAATACGTAACTCTGTAATTATTCCACGCTGTATGAAACCTGCTTGCCATTACACAATCTAGAAGGTGAGTGTTTACTTACATCAAAACGAACTGTTCAGACTGTTTTATTGCAAATGTATTTGTATTATATCTGGGACTTTATTACTCTTAAGTAGTAAGATAAATAGCCACTAGGGGCTTCCGTTCATTCTCTTTCATCTACTTAAACAAAAGGACGATGGATGGTCAAAAGCGAGTCGGACATAGACGTATAGGAATAAACATAATAAATAATATACGATGAAAAGAAACAGCTGACAATGTTAAATGAGCATTTATGATAGATACACATCCAGTTACAAATCATATTAACCAGCGATGAATGAACTGTTACGTCTTTTTCTCACGTTGGATTAATACACAGAAAGTAGGCGTGGTTTAGTCCGCCACAATGAATCGCTCTGTGCTTTTATTGGTTGTACGAGCCTCTCTGAAAAGGCGGAGCACAAAAGGTTGCATGTATGAGTCATTGAAAATAACGCTGATCTGTCGGATGGCATTGTAACTTGGGAGTATTCATTGAGAACAAGTGTATGAAAGAGGCTTACTGGAGTTCCCACGCAGTGTGTAACTGTCAGATATTTAAAATTTGAGGAAGAAGTGTATGTAAGTCTATGAAATACATTTTAATCGTATGTTTTACAACTAGATAATACATTGAATTGTTCGTATTTATCTTTTGTATTTTTAAACAAGTAAGAGGTGTATTGTTACTTGATCGTTAATTTTGTAAGATATTTTAGTAACACATAGTGTGATATATCACTTTCACATTTCAGGTATGTTACCTGTGCAGTGTAATTTGTAAATTTCACATGGTTGTACTACACATGAAGATGATTCGCAGGATGATGTTTTGGGGTCTAGTGTTAGTGGTTGTCGTGTGCGCGGAAAACGAGCCGCGAGCAAAGCCGACTGGATGCTTAAAAAACCAGTACTACGACGTGAAATATGGAGTATGCAAAAACTGTTCTGTATGTCCTGGATTCAATATCATAATCCGACAGCCATGTGAGGCCTATCTGGATACTATATGTGGACCGTTTATCGAGTTTGACAAATTTCACCAGGCTCCCATCATCAACCTCTTGCCACATCATAATGAGTCTGACCAGTATTCGACAGAGTCGACTGAGGAGGAAAACTATGGATCCACCAAAGCTCACGCAAGTGTACCCGTAGAAATCATTAAGGATGGACAGTGGTACACACTTGCCATGGCTTTAGTTGGCGTTTTGTCATTCGTCGCCTTGTTCGTCGTCATCTACATCGTCTTCTACTGTTTTGTGTGCCGGAAGAGAAGAGAAGAAAAGGAGTTGATTTATGACTCTGGTGAGTAGCAGCGGGTTATTTTCCTTTTCTGGGACCCCTGAAACCACTGAAAATCTAAAATATACTGTTTTCTTATAATGCTGTTTACTGTGGCTACTAAAATTGCCGGGCAACAGTAAATTGCAGTACAAGAAAAGAACTCCCAATAAAATCCCAAAGGGATAACCCCTTACCGTGATTAGATCTTATCGTGACCACTATGATTTTCTCTATTGAGTCAAAACTCTTTCTCAAAATCATATAAATTTTTTCAAATTTACTAAAACTCAATTAGAATCGATGGCTGACATCCAGGTACCATTGTTAATACACCAGTAAGCTAACAAGAAAAGGCTAAGGAGTTTCAATGTTGATTCTGAAAGATACCCTTTCAAATGCGTATATCCTGGAATTAGTTTAAAGAAACAGATAAGGGCACTCTACAAAACTCCTAATAGGAGTTCGTCCAACCTAGGTCTTATTCTTCTTTTGAACGTTGTTATGCCTTCTGTCTGTCTGAATTTGTCGATTGTCTTTAAAGAAAGACACGTGTATAAAAACACGTTACAGTTTTGAATCGTAGACTATTTCTCATGTTTCTTATCCTAGATATAAACGGACGAAATTGGAAAATACTCTAACAAACACGTACGAATGTATTTCACGCGTAAATGTACAGCATAACACGTTAGCACTTTTATAATAAATCGAGAACATTATGCATCAGTTTATTATCAAGTGTAATAAAATCTGAAGTGTATGATTGTGAACGTACAGAATATCAACTTTAACTTTAAGAAGGCTTTACTGATAAAATCTTTGATCCACCACCGATAGAAATATTGTCATGTAATTCACCTTGCCATCAGTGAAAACATGACGGGCAGTTTTCCACGTGTTATTTACCGTGAAATACTACAAGTAGATATAATGTAATACACCATTCGTGTATGTTACAAGTTGTGACGAACTCATTTTACGCCAGTGGAGGAGAGAGGCATGCTTCGCGTCGTTTGAATGGCCATCTTGAATAGAACATAATTACTGGAAAATGTCATCCGCATAGTTTGAGCAGAAAGTATGCAGCTATTTATCGACCACGGTATTCTTTACTGCTGTAGACAAACTATGTGGTGGACAAAACACCATGCAACTAAAACAAATTCCAGAGGAGCGGTGTTCTGTATTGAACCAATTGACTCCACTTCCTGCATAGGACAGTGGAGTTTAATTTCCGATGTAAACTGTAGACACCCTTTAAGACACCCTTTATTATAAAACTGTATTGAACAAAGGTGACTTGAACCTTTCTATCTAAAGTATTCAAATAGATAATTGTCCATAGAAATATTTGTGCCAACAAATTATTTACTGCAATTGCATGTGGTTTGATTTGTCTGGGGATTCAGTATTGTGTAGTTTACTCATGTTGTAATCTTCCTGTTGCCCACCTATAGAACGATACCATATCAAGAAAAACTTAGATTGATTAGTTGGTGTACCAAATATACAAACTGTGTACCAAGTATATTTACATCTTACATTGTATCATCTTTTAAATGATCACGGTCAAAAATGGCCCAACACACGTGGATGGAATCTGTTTTACGCTATCAATAACTCCAAATTCCGATCTAGTAGTTCTAAAATCGAAATGAGATTGGCCGTTCCATTTAGTGTTTTTCTAAAAGTATTTCAATTGTGAAAACCTAATTACAATTTTGAAAATAAAATCAGCAGCTAGAACTTGACTTTGAAGAAGTAGTACAGAATTCAATATTTACATGCGTCAGTTTATCCTTGGCAGATACATTCTATACTCGGAGATGTGAAAGTCAGTAAGCACCAATCATAATCGTATTTTTCTTTTATGCCTTTAATGAAGAAAGGAATAAGATTTTCCTATTTCTGATTCACCAAATATGTGAAGACAAAGGGAAAAAAAGAAACTTCGGAATATTTTTTTTTTTTTTTTTTTGCTTTTTAATGACAAAGCAAGTTCTTTTCCTTGATCAGTTGAACCTGAATTTGCACAAGTGTTTTTTTAGCGAAAACCTGACCTATGGATAAATTTATGTATTCCTAAAAGTTAATTTATGAAAAAACAATCATGAGATGGTGTATTATTTTATCTACATATCAAGCATTTTTTGCTGCTCTATATTTCTTCTGACCTCCCATTCTTGTTTAAATTCAAGACATATGGTTTTGATAGCAGGGACAATTCAGAGAAAGTCAACATTTCATAGTCCATAATTATATGCACATGTAAAGCTGTACCATGGGAAAATAATTTTAATTGTCCTTATGTAAAATTTTATGTGGAAACAAAAAACAGATATAACTGATTAATTCAGTTTTCTTCAATTTCTGAGTATGTTCAACCAATTGTTCTAAGTAACTTTGTTTTTGTCACTAAAATAAATATCTTCATAATACTAAGATCAAATAGCGTTATCTACTTCAATTTTAGATACACTTTACGGTTGAATACTGCCCTTTAATTATTTAAATATAGAAATCAGTTATTATGTCTCCCACCGACGAAATTCAAATGCAATCCAAGTTTGCAAATTTTAGAATATCATCCTTCGTGTATGTGTTCAGTAGGTTTAATTGCATATATTACTGATAAACGTCCGTCTTTAAGCACGTTCATGTTTGTTTACACGTGCACATATCTCCTCTATTGGCATACCGAAAATAACATCTGCACAGTTTTGAAATTTATGACAGAACTTGAGGAAATCGATTTTTGCAGCTGCATCTGTATTCTAAATGGCATAAAGATATATTACAAATACTGTGCACGTGGAAATTGCGTCATGTGCAATGGTATCTTCCCTAGATACCACCTCTCTAAGGGGATACCACCTCCATGAAGAGATCATCCCAATAGGGAGACCACCTCTCTAAGGAGGCCACCTCACTAGCTGCCACATTATTTAGGAGAAAACATCACGTAACTGACCCAGCTCGCTTGGGTTATCTAACTTTTACAGCGATATACATTTAGTGTATTCGTCATTACGATAAATTACTCTAGTCCCATTAAGAATCGATTTCCCTTATAATCAGACAAATTTAGAAATTCATAAAAGTAAACATGGAGGTTCCAATATATAATTATAATATATATAAAAAGTGATATCTTTTTCTAAGCAATACACGGCTAGATTGGTTGTTCTGTGATGCTTTGTCAATACTTAGAACCACATCTGCACAGTAAAATGAAAAGAAATTATGTGCTGAGTGAGGAAAGATGCATGTTTTAATGAACAAAATCTTTTGATGTATAGATATTATTCATTTAAGCCACCGTGTTTATTAAATACTGATAAATACTGACACGCCCGATTTATCAATAAACATAGAGACAGTCTGATGGCATATAGGCCTAACTCGACGTTATGGACGTCTGAATTTTGCTCTTCTGTGTAAAAACAATATACTGTAGTTTGATAACTCTTGATGCCCAAAATTGTAATCTGTATGTGTTTAAAAACCCCTGAAAAGGTAAAACTCCTCTTTTCCATAAAGATAAGCTATACACGCACCGAATATCGTCTATAAGTATATTTCTTAATGGATTATCAAAGGTAAAGGAAACAAATACATGTATATGACAAGCAATGTGTAAAATAGTAAAATTCATATAGGTTAACATTTCTACAAGTTCAGCCAAAACTGCCTTTGACTCGTTGAATTAAAGGACTCCCTGACCCATGTAACCTGAGATGTATAGATCCTAAGTTGACTTTTTCATATATAAATTACCATAATTAAAAGAACACCTCTCATATGTCACCCATTTTGCTTCTTCCCTTCGATGGTCTCTTAAAACAGGTTAGACTGTACAGTCGAAACACGTTACGCATATAATTGGTCTGATAAGTGGTATGGTCTCCTAAGTGAAATAGTCTTAAGGCGAGTTTTAGTGTAAGTTTAGCGGTACATGGACAGAGGAAATGTCAAAGAGTATTGTTCCAGATATCAGATGTAACAGCCCCCTCCCCTGGAATTTGCAAAATATGTACCAATATTGGTCAATTATACTTAACTTCTCATTTTCACAAGGATAGGTTTTTCCTTTTTACAAGTTGAACCCCCTGGAAAATCTCGAACCCCCTGGAAACAAATCCTGGATCCGCGCCTGTTATAGATATAAAAGAGTGTATAATCAAGATAATTGAAGACATTCATTTGTATGTTGAGAGGACTTTATGTGTGCTAAATTGACATGTCAAATAACGACGATTACTCTATATTTCAAATTTGATTAATTTTCTAAGGAACGATAGCTTTACCAGATGAACACATACTGACACCATTAATCAACATTGTATCATGTGAAACTTGATGGAGTGTTTTAATAATCAAAGCTTCGTGAATTCAGGAAGCGTCGCGAATGTCATTTTTATTTTTTCTGTACATGTATTGAACAATAAAGCTTTCCTAAGAACCTAAGTTATTCATTTCATCTTTGAAATAAAAATATCGACAAATAGTAAAACACACACACAACCGTTTACTTAGATCCTTTCTTATACTGTACCTTTGGCTAAAACGATTAAAAATTAAAAAATTACAACACGCGACTTTTAATAGTACATGTACACATTACATTACTGTTATACAAGTATACATACATGTACATGTATATGTATTATAAATTAGCCTAATTATTCGGTTCTTGGCATTAATTGTTGAACGCGTCCTTTCAATGCTTAGTCGCTGTAACAAGGAGTATAACGTAGAAGTTATCTTAAATACCTACTCTTATTTCTTTGTTGTGTGCTCTATGCAAGTCAAAAGTGCCAAACGCCGAATACAGTAGTACAAACAATGTGAAATATGTAGTTGCGTTATCATCATCTGAAAATCTTTAACCAGATAGCGTGCACCGTAGTTGGCAGTGTATGAAATGCACCGAGTTATTCTAGTCAACTGGAACGACATCGTATCCTGGGATGGGTTAAAAAGAACACAGAGATGGGATTAAGTTTCTCATTTCATTTTTTACCACAAGTTTGTTTTATTTGATCTTTACTAAAACTAAAACACACACATGTACATTATATATATATATATACATGTATATATATATTTGTTTATATGTATGTATGTAACTTCGCTTTTAAGTCCACCCTGTTGACTTGAAATAAAAAAACGGATTGATTTGTGAGGTCGAAAAAGGCTAAAGTAATGATATACTAATACTATATACATCTTTGTTTTTCTAATTCATAAAAAAACATCATTTTACCTTTAGTAATTGTATGATCAGATTTGTTATAATAGAATACAGTGCAAGTCTGTTACAAAATACTATCCCTTTCGTTCTGCAAAAATGTCGACAGACGGCTCAAGTTCACGTTTAAGCTATGGCTGCATCTGCATGTACATTCCTGTGGCTGAAGTCATGCAAAGTTCCGTTTAAAACTACGCTCACAAATTTAGTACAAAGAAACGATGGTATTAGGAACAAAGAGGAAATAATTAGGGAGGAGATATGGCCATTACTATCTTCTAGATCAACAAATATACTTTACGTTACTCGCTTAGCTGGATATAATGGTGTGCACATGATGACGGGCGTGAAATGGCGTTGTGATAAGCTCAATCGTAACACGATAGCTGTCTGATTAGCTTTTTATGGGAATTGTAATTCTTGTGCGAGAGCGCGCGAAACGGCAAATAAAAATATTGTAGCGCCGTCTCCTACCCATGACCTTTAAAAAGTCTCGGAAATAAAATATTCAGCCAATTTGGTTTTGAGGTGTCATCTGCACTTCTATATTACATAACATGTATAAAAGGTGGAGTTTTTGACGTGGTTTATTTCACGAATTCCGATCTCTTGCTAAATAAAAAAGTAGAGGTCACCAAAATATTGCAAAATATTAATTTAATTTTCTTTAAGTTGAGAAAGGGTCATAACGGACAGATAAAACTCTGTTTCTGTAATGTCCTTGCGAATAAATAATACAGAAAGTGGCTAGATCAAGCGTTTTGAATTATGGTCGATTTTATGAATCTGCACGTTCATCGTTTTCCCAGAGTTGGGAATAAAATAAAGAAGGATCTTGAACACATTGCCAAGAATTCAATTACAAGTGCATAGTTGCATGATCTTGTTGTGATAAGTTATAACGATCAAGTACAAGGTCATGTAATTAGGAATATGTATGTTGTAAGATGATTATTTGCACATAACACAAAATTGCCAGAGCCAGTCTTATTTTGATTTCTTGGTGTAGAATCATCGTTATGAGAGCGCCAGTACATGTGCCATAACATTGTTCAGTTCAATAGTGTCTACCATAAACATTCTGTAAAAGAATCATTTGGATATTAAGAACATGATGAGATGTGATCAGCTGTATGTTTGATTTAGTGTACCAATTTTACGAACTATGAGATTGATAAAATTTTAACATTTTTCATTTATTTTTAAAATTACAGAATCGCTAGCCCCGTCAGCACCGGAAACGCCTAGGCTACTACAGACATATGTGCCATCACGTGACAGATTAAAGAAACACATGGTGACGTCATATACAGAAGAGAGTGACGACAGTTCCGGTACGACAAGCAACAAAATTGTAGTGATGCCAATGCAGTATATCCCAATAGTGTCAAACGACATGACTGAGTATGAAGCCGACAATAGTGGGCAAACCGTGTCCTCGTCATCAACTAATTATGTCTATTTCAAAGCGCCAGAAAACGGAAGTGTGTGATGTGTTTTGTTGAAAACACATTCTCCAAAACTTGCCAAATTATTTATTGACATTCCAAGTATTTCCATTCGAATTGCCCAATCTCCTGATGTTTCTATAATCAGACATTTTGAATAAGAAAGAAAGACGCGGAACTCTAACAGTTCTAAAAGTGACTGAACTTTGTGTGGTTTACTTTATCACAATTTACTATTTTTGATCTTTCCCATGATTATAGCGGAAGTTGCTCGTGTTATTGTGCATTCACAGACAACTTGTGTTCTTCTATACAAAGCCAACAAAAGTATTCCAGAAACGTTTTCTTCAAAATTGCAACCTTCAGCGAACTTTGACGGCGTATTTATATTGTTGAATAGTCCCTTTTTGATAAATTGAACACCGAGTATGGTCTTCTATTGTTGAATATTAGCTTTCTTAAACAAATTCTGTTTGCCGACCATCAACGACAAACCTTTATGTGACACTTCAAGGCGTTAGATGAGGACACTTAAAGCCAAGACTCTTGCATTGGATGAGATGTGAAAGGTGCGCTGTGGAATTTATTTCCTGTTTAGTTGCGACCCCTGACTGTTCAGGTTGACAATGCAGACCACAAATGCTACAATTCGTCGACATTTTGACCCAGGATTGATGTCCATTTCATTCACCTCCGCATAATGACACAGGTGAGATAAAACACATTTTTCTTGCGAGGATTTACAAACTTATTGAAGATATGTCAAAGTGGATTTTGAACCAGATTTCAATGAAGCGATAAGTGTTAAAGTTCCCAATTCAAATTACTGTTGTTCTGTTAAAACTATTAACGAACATTGAGGAGAGCTTGTTATCACAATGCAGTGAACTATCGTCACCACTTAAGAAAGGACAGTTGATAACCATTATTGCTCCGTATAATAGGGGATTTTTTTCTGTAATTGGTTTCAGCGATATGACAGTGTATCCCTTACTTAATGTATTCCATTCTTTTCTTTTGTAGGACCATTAATTGGACGGTATCTAGTTCGACTGGGCTTCATGAGTTGATTCTGCCATTTCATTGGAATGAACTTTTTCAGTGAAATATAATACAATGTACTACATTTGTTGTAGTTCTCTTTTACAAAGTTGTTCAAATTCATAGACGTGTGTTCAATTTCAATCACCAGTGTGTTCATTTAACGCTTAAGCTAGCCAATATCGTGGAAGAAAAGATTTATTTGTTCATTTGTTACCTTTTTTTTCGTTTTGACATTTTACTCGTTCTGTATTTTTCATAAGTTACTGTACAGTGTACATGTGTTCAAATCCAGTATTATTGATAGCTGATAGCCTTTCCACACATTTACTTCTTTTCATTTGACATTTTCACCAAAGAATGGCGAACATGGGAAACGTAAATATCCTGCAAGTTATGAAATTTTCGAAGGGATGTGAAATTCTTGTTACGCCGATTTTTTGCATTTGTTTAGGAAATAAAACTGAATGTTTCTGTTACGAATTCGTCATAAACAATCACATCTGGTCGATCAGGATCCGGATTTTCGTGTTCAGTCAGCGGAAACAGTTCTCCCACTTAACATCAGCAGTCGAGGTACAAGGGACCAGATGTATCGCTCTGTGAGACTGGCATCAAACCTTTCTTTATCTGTGATATTGGAAGCACATCACTTCCTAAAAAGCTGTATATTTATTTTTGAAACATCGTGAAATATTTTTATATGGACGAATATGATGCTTCACTGCTGTTATTATGTAATTAAAAGCTGTGGTATGTACATAAACTATACTTGCTATTTTTTGTCGTTATTTCCATTAGAAACATTTATCATTAGTTGATGAATTGAGTGGAATGAATGATAAGGAAGATGCATGTATATTTGGCTTTGCGTCAAGAAATATATATCAAGTTACCGTCTACATAGAAGAAAGCTTGTGACAAATTCATGAAATGCACTTTGACTCTAGAAACTTAAATCTGCATTTTGAAGTGTCATGATGATACTAAATGCAATAATAAATTATGAAAAGTGACACCGACATCTAGAGATGGCTCAGTTGTTACTTCACGTGTTCGACATAGGTATAATGGCATCTACCTCGATTATATTTCAGGTCAGTTGATAATGTCCTAGACTCGCACAGTCAAACCTGTCTATAATGACCAGTCAATGAGGTATATAAATGTGGACTTTATACTGAGGTCCGTACATTAAGATTTCTTATCAAGGTCATTTAAAGGTGACCTTTATAGACATGTGACATTAACAGAGGTAGCCTTTGAAGTAGGTCGGACTGTAATTTGAATTAGAACCAATCTGTTGATAGCGTAAACTATTCAAAGATTAATGAAAACGGAATGATGAGAAATATATCAGTTTATGTGTATTTCCATATGCTCGATATAATCACGTGACCTTCATGGTATCTAGAGTGGCAAAAAGACAGTGCTTTTGACTCGATGTCTATAGCTAATTGTCAGTTTAAATCCTTCTTGCGACATGAATACCACCTGAGGTCGCAAATCAAGAACTCACACGATGGATGGTTGTACTGTTGTTTATCGTACCACTCAGAATCTTCCACTCACATTGAGACGTCACCACACACCGATGAAGGGCGACAAATTTTGTTTTTGCTCGGCATTTATGACCGTAGAGCAGGAAAGGTTCTTTAACGTGCCAATAACTACTGTGTTACTGGATCTCGATTTTAACTATCTCATCCGAAAAACAGTGACGACCAACTGCAGTCAACTAACACAAACAAAAAAGTTTCTTCTACTTGGTATTCAGTGATTTCAATGCGTACCCCCAACGTTAGTCCTATACCATCATTGCGTAATTGAGACACTATTGAAATAATCAATAAATGAAAATAGCCAAACCATCTTCTAAATTTACTTAATGGATGAAGAAAGGCTTGATATGGAAAACGCCAACTTCAAGAAAGATGAATCGGTCTCCGGAAACGGATACAACACGATAACTTACTGTTGGAGAATGAATGTGTTGTTTGTGTGAAATACATTAAACTGTCTGAAGGAAAAATCAGCTAAATTACGTAGGTATTCTTTGAGGCCATCATTAAGCACGTGGTTTCACGGAACAATTGCACATTTTCTGTCACAACTGCTATTTCAGTAAGCTTTCATGTATCAAAAATACGTACTGTTGGGTAACTCCAGTTGGTCTGGACGCAACATGGTCAGAAAAAAGACATTTTATTATGGCAAACTAAGTAAGTCAAGAAAAGACGTGTTATGTGGTATCTCAAATGAGAAAAGAGACATATCTTGGTGTTATCTAAAATTAGACACAGTAGATAAATGTGTCGTGTTGGTATATCAAGTCAGGAAATAGACGTGTTGTTGTGGTATCTCAAGTATAGAAATAGACGTGTTATTGTGGTATCTCAAGTCAGGAAATAGACGTGTTGTTGTGGTATCTCAAGTCAGGAAATAGACGTGTTGTTGTGGTATCTCAAGTCAGGAAATAGACGTGTTGTTGTGGTATATCAAGTCAGGAAATAGACGTGTTGTTGTGGTATATCAAGTCAGGAAATAGACGTGTTGTTGTGGTATCTCAAGTCAGGAAATAGACGTGTTG
>JACSZP010049328.1:0-10721 GCA_016161895.1 Pinna nobilis | reverse complement strand
AAGCGAGCCGGAAAACTTGGACAAATTTAACTTTGATTTGTTTGACTAACTATCTTATTTTTAATACAATTTAAAGTATAACGAAATGATTGATTGGCGAGCAAAGCGATCCGATAATTGTTCTATACCTGTATATCATGTGAATGAGATTTGCCAGAGGTGGGGTCCATGACCATTGGACCTCTGACAAATCTCAGGGGGGGGGGGGGGTAGAACCCCCGGTCACCCCTTCTATATCCGCGAATTACACACATAAACACACACACACATGCAGGCGTATATTTAGGTTACCATATTTCAGAATTTCCAATACTTTTTGTTAATTGCCTCTAAAAATCTTAAATTCGGATGCACGCTTAAAGTTTCTGCCAGTCTACAGGTTGGTTTTCCCATTTTGTCTGTTCGAAATACCTAACTTTGCGATGCTAAGATATATTTCTTTCTCATAGCACTCTTGTATTTCTTAAAATAAAACCGTACACAATTGCACTTATTATCAAACGTTTTGACAATAGACACTAGCCTTGATATTTTATTATTGTAAAACTTCAACATTTAATTTTATTCTTAAACTGATGAATGACGGTACTATCAAGTATCACACTGATTAATTGTGTAATTCTAATACTATTTTCATTGCCTGCAATCCTAAAAAATATATATATATATATTATGTTTATAAAAATGCCGAATTACTTTCATTTGAACTGTTTGGATATTAGCTGAGTAAAACAACATTTTGAAAATTAACGAATGATTACCGTAGGAGCAACAACTGCCGTAAAATCCCTCTGTACACTGGCACCAGTAACTATATATGCCACCATTAAAACAATAATCATTGCAGGATCTTGAGTCATAATTACCACCGACTGCCCCTCCACAACGAGTTTGACTATCGACGAAACTCCACTCAGATTTACAACACAAAGATCTTGAGCGATTTTGTGTGCCGCCCCCCACAGGTACTGCTACATGACGACCAGTCTGTCCAATGAGACCAGGTGCATCTCCAATATAAAGCACTTATAAAATCAAACTGAACTAAAATAAAAAGTATTGAATATCGAAATTTAGTCATTCTTCCTGATAATAAATATCGTCACAATATTGTAAAGACTCGTGTCCTTTCCTTCGTAACATCGATCGATGTCATTACCATTTTGGTTCGTTTTGTCTTTCTGGTTCAGAGAAGAATTTGTATAATTTTTTGTTTCTGATTATTGACAGTGCCAAGTCTGTTTGGTAGTTCAGATAATAAGTAAAGTAAATCTAAAGACTAATTTTATTATAATATGATACGTATCATTGGATAACAAATGGTTAAACCACCGTGATCACATTGATAAAACACGCAAATCATTGTCCCCTATTTTAAAGTCGTACAGTTTCGGTGGAATATTTAGCGTAGTATGCGGATAGAGGGCGCTTATTCCTTCCGGACACCTGGTCCCTCCCGTCAGGGATTTGCAGTTTATTTCCGCGTTTAGACCGTTATTATTCTATACTTGTCGTATGGTTAGGACTTGGGTTTTCGAATATTCTTTGGTACTTTATCGATTCTGTTTTATATGGTGCTATCGGGATATATGACTAGCCTTGGGTGAGCAAATCGTCATATCTCTTTAAAGCCAAGACAATAAATTGTTTATGAAATCAGGAAGCAGAATGAATAAAGTCTATTCTTTGGCACTCATACATTGATTTGGGGGGTTATTCATATGGAGATATGAGACATGTGAGGGTGTATCTCTCTGAAACGTGATGGCTCTCAACCAATTCGTAACTATGTTTTATTTATGAGATAGTACTATGCGCTTAACTGCACAGCTGAATAAACATAACGTATTACCGAGTTCCAACGACAGCAATTGGCATATTAAAAAAAATTGCCTCATTAAAAAGTTTAATATTGTTCAATATAAAAATATTTTCTAAGAATGCAAACAGTACAATTAGCATAAAATTGCAAACTACTGTCACTAACATCGAGAAGCACTTTTATAAGTTTTACTCCAGGAAGAAACGTCTTCGCATTTCAACCGAAATCATGCCTGTACAATCATTCAAATTAACTTTGCGTGATTAATTAATAGAAAGAAACAGTAAAACCGAAGTGAATATCAACAAAAAGGAATTATCTGTAGATCCTAAATATGGTCTATCTATAATGTAGAAGACATGTCTGTTACGACACCTGAATACAAATGTAACATCATACATACATACATACATACATACATACATACATACATACATAGATGGGGCCTCCGTTGCCGAGTGGTTAACGTGTTCGACTGCGAATCGGAAGATCCGGGTTCGAGCCGCGTCAGCGCAACTCCGCGGTTGGCCGCCCTTATCCTGTGGATGAGACAGTAAAAACCGAGGCCCCGTGTCAAAGTAGATGTTGGCACGTTAGAGACCTCCCCCCCTGCTCTTAGGCAAGCATTGCCGATCATAGGCAAAATGTGTAGCCCTTCACCGGCAGACGGTGACGTCTCCATATCAGTGAAAGATTCTTGAGTGGGACATTAAACAATAATACCAACAACATACATACATACATACATACATACATACATACATACATACACATTTATTATTATAATTAGAACAGTTTTTGTCTCTTTTTTCAGGAAACAGGACTAATAAATCGAAATTTAAGTTCCTGATGTTTGCATGTGATTCAAAAAGACGAGATTGCAGAATTAAGTACTCACAAAAAATAAGGAATTTTCAGTACATACTAATAACATCTATGGTACGTTTCTCTTATTGACGATTATATTGCCACCCTTTTGGTTGCCCCGCCCGAATATATTTGCTTTTACTTTCAATTTTGTAAGGTTTTATTTTCTATCATTCTTACTCAATACATGTCTTCTTTTTTGTCTTTTTATGTACGTAAATTACATATCTTTGGCTTCTTTTCTGGCAATTAAAAATTGTTTTTATCCTATATTATTGGTTATACATCAATAAGTTGCCTTGTTGTCGTTGTATCGGTGTTTTAAGCCATAGGTCATTAGTGGTGATGAGGTATTGAACGGTTCAGGAACCTTGAGCTGTTGTTAGAACTCTACCCTGCAGAGCGAAGGACCTTCGACGGTAGCGACACTTACTTAGAACACAACAGCTGGGAATTAACTGTCTCATTCAGGACAGACAGAAAAATCATTAATATAAGTATGCATTATGACAGGTGTTCTTTCTTTTTCTTACGGAGCGGTTCTTGTGGACTGAATTTTGGCATTGTTTGTACGCAGTTTCCTTCAATTTTGAATTTTTTGAAAATATTTTAATTTTTTCCCGAAGGGTCAACACAACTACTCCTTTGAAAATCGTGTTCTTTAATCATTGCTATTGACTCTTAAATCAACTTTATCCTCCCTGAAATTGTCAAAATAGTAAGATTACCAGTGATGATATTTTTAGCTATGAGAGCCACCAAGACAAGTCCAAGTATCGGCTGAGTAATTTGCAATTAAAACTTAGGTCCCGTGCCATAGTAGACCTGTGTCTCAGTGCTCAAAGTCAATTCAAATGCCGAAAAATATGTTAAACACTTGAAAACCTGTACTAGAATTCGTTGTCGTCTCCATATGAATGTAAGAATATCAAGAGGAACATAAAGAAAAACACTAGTAGTGCAATAATAACATACACAGCTGTGATGAAAAAACTTCCGATAAGAGTTCTATTGATATCACCTTATATAGTATACAGAATATTATTATTACCGCAAGTATTTAAAAACAGCATATTTTGCCATCATCCCAACCCGTAAATTGTCCTGTGTATTCAATGTGTAAAGTTTGAACACGTCCGTATAACGGGAGGTGTCATATATCTGTAGACGGGCCCCGTCAGGACCAAAGACAAATAATAGATTGGCTCTGCCACCTATAATTCTACTACATCGATCCACAACAATTTCTCTAACATTTCTAAGTTCCCTAATTAGTTTCACATTTTTCACTTAGTCACCTACATGGTTAATTAATACTAGTTTTTCATCATCTCTTATGAAAGTTGTTCCGTCCATTGTAGCAGAGACGCTGTGTAGTTTTGCATCAAACATTCGAGAATCAAGTTGGAATATTCTCCTCCCTTCACGTGATAGTTTAACCAATGCAATTTGATCTTCTTTGTTAAGTAAGCATGCTAGTTTTTCATGTTTTTGTGTCGCAACCAAGGTGTGCACTCCCTTGGATAAGGGAGACAAATCTTTGAATTCGTTGACCACGCCCCCTAAGCTCGCTTGTTGTATTGATGTTCCACGTGGCATCAACAATACACCAGATGTAAGAATTGAACTCCATTATTATTGTTAAAATATTAAGATCTAGTGTTTAAGTAAATTAGCTAGCAGATTCGTTATGAAATACAACCTTATATATAAATATAAAAGACACATAATATACAATGTATTACGTAAAATACCGGAAGTGAAAGTTTCCTTATAATTAGAAGTGACAAAAAGGTATAAACTGCTTTCTTATCGTCAAACAATAAAATCTAGGGTTTAATGTGAAACAATTTTGCAGATAAATTATGGAACACAACGTTATCAATAAATAGAACAGACGCATAATATATCCCGTAACAAACCGGAAGTGATACATTCCTTATAACCGGAAGTAACAAAAAGGGTATAAAACTTTGTTCTTATCTTTTAAACGTCAATTACCAAGATTTGTAGTTAATTAGCTTAAAGATTTGCCACGAAATACAATGTAATCTATAAATAGGACATGCGTAATACATGAAGTAATAAATCGGAAGTAAAGAATTCATCGTAGCCGGATCTACAATATCTTAATATATCATTTTTCTATGACAAACAATTTGTTTCGCACACTCCTCGAAACAATTCATCGACTACAGGAGGGAAACGGGAAGTTTTAATACATAAACTAAATAATGGACTAGTGTCAACAATTACATGACCCTTGAACTTGTCAAGTTGAGAACATTTTCAGGCTTAAGTAAATTCTTGCGGAGTTGGCACTGCTCATATATCAAAAGCAAATAGGGTCCAAAACTGATCTTTAAACCAAAAGGGGAAATATAATTTAAAATAAAATATTATAAGAAGTGTCATTTCTGGCATGTATGAGGACAAATACCTGTTATAACGTCAGCGCCTCTACACCCGTTCCACTGGAACGACACCATTCAGAATGTTTATTTGCACGTAAATGGTTGTTCATAGTATCAGATTAAATATCTGGCTGACTTTTCCCGGGTCAGTTCAATTCTACATGGCTATAATCCTGTACGCTTCCTTTGTTATCAAACAATATGAAATACCTTTCTGAACAAAACTGGGTCATAAACATTAAGAAATATTGGCAAAACTTTATTATCACGAGTCGAATATTTGCGAGACCATAATTTTCGCGCCTTTGCATGTGAAGGTAATACCCCTTTGATGTATGGTAGACATCTATGTCAGTTTATGATATTAAACGATACTTTTATTTTTGCAAATAGCTGCTTGTGATAATGACAAGAAAAAAACTCGCGAATAATTACAGATTGATAGATTTGTTTTGTTTTGTTGTTGTTTTAGGTTCCACTCAAGATTATTTCACTCATATGGAGACGTCACCGTGTGCCGGTGAAGGGCGACAAATTTCGCCTGTGCTCGGCACTTATGGCCGTAGAGCAGGGAGGGTTCTTTAGTTCTTTAGCGGGCCAACAGCTACTGTGACACGGGACATCGGTTTTTACTGTCTCATCCGAAAGACAGAGACGGCCAACCGCGGAGTGGCGTCTGCGGGAACCCCTGGCCTCTCGACTGGAAGTCGAACACGCTAACCACTCGGCCACGGAGGCCCCACAGATTAACAGAAGAACAATGTATTCTAATTCTAAAGCAATACCACATACAGTGACTCTTTTTCGGTAAGTAGATCCTCACCAAACCTTTTATTCTTACTGAGCTTGTCCTTTTTACTTAAAGGATTCAAAGGAACATTTATAGCAGACGCGACGTTTTAACCGGGGTCCGTGCCTTAATCCAGTCACCTGTTCTCACACACTTTGATATTTGCAATTGACATCGATTCCGAGATCGTAATATTTCCTATTATTCTAGTTGACTTCAGGAATCCATCTGCTTCTTTTGGATGAACACCTCTCTGATTCTACGCACAATCACGTTTAAGCTGGCAATGCAAACACGCTGGAGTCTGTTGGAATTCCATTCATGAAGAAGTACTCTCCTCTGTTTGCTTGTCCTGCTTTGACTTTCTTATAAGGTAGAGTTGATTCAATAGCTTTACATGAAAAGAGTAAAATCTTTTGCTGTTGCCTTCAACTCGACATTTAGATATATCGCTGATGTTTTCTCTGCTTAAAATAATTATTTTTAATTATTATATCAATATGAAGAAACACATATCCCAGTTAAGTCGAGATGGAAGACACTGCATCTGCTTCGTACATAGAGATTATTCAATATAGATATAAAGGGAATATAAAGGGGAAACTTACGTTTCAACTGAGATAATATTCAGCTTTTCCATTGCCAAACTTCCATAGTTGTATTGTCATTACCTGTATATGGAGTTTATGAGTCTCAACTTATCACAAGATAAGAGATAGCAAGTGCTTGTTGGTTGTATGATCAATTTTTGAATTGAAACAGGCTACCGACAAACATATAGATGTTTCAGGGTTTCAACAATCTCTTAAGTCTTAATTTTCAAAATTCTATGTTGCTATACTGATCCGGTTTGCCAAAGGTAGCATTTTTATCAAACATAATGCTCAATGGTGTGACCAATTTTACTACTGGTTACTCTGGTTTCTCGACTAAGATATAGGGCCCACGGCTGGAGAAAACGGTCAACAGTCGATGCTTACTATTCTAAGGACATAGGACCCCACCTCTTGTGTGTCAAGGGATAGTTGTTTACCCAGCTCTTTGGTTTTATGTCTTTTATGAAGTATGAGATTGATCGCTGCTCATTTACTTTTCCTTTTCCCTTGGTTATTCGAAGAATTCATAACTTACTCTTTTATTTACACTGAATTCCCTCTTGACTCATATCTGCATCCTGTCAGCTAATTCGATTCAGACTCGAGATTGCTCTCTCATTTTAGCTATATAGTACTCCGAAATGAATGTATTCTACTAAATTTATCATCGAATTCCGTCGATCCTTTTTTGTTACTCAGTGAAGATAGTGAATGTCACAATAGTATAACCATTAAATAAGACATGCGTGATATGCGTGCTAAAATGATTAAATGATGTAAAGCAAATGTATAACCACGACCAAATACTGCCTATACTGGACCTATACTTCTATACATGAACTGCCGTAACCGAGTGGTAAGCGTGTTCTACCTTCAGTCGAGATGTCCTGTTGGCCAGGCTCTCTGATGAGACAGTAAAAACCGAGGTCCCGTGTCACAGTAGGTGTTGGCACATTCAAGAACTCTCTCTACTCTACATCTATAAGTGCCGAGCATAGGCAATTGTGTCGCCCTTCTCCTGTAACGTCTCATTATAAGTGAAATATGCCTGGGTAGGACATTAAACAACAATGCAATCAATTCAATCAATCATTGAAAGTTTCCTTACGTATTAACAACCATTATGACACAATACGTCGATTTTTTCTCTCTCAGGAAAAGCAAACCGGAGCGATTGGATGTTCATGATCTGGGAGGGAGACTGCAAACCACGAACCGCAGTGGATCTCAAAGATGTTTTTAATACTCAACAAAAATAGCTGTAAGAGTCAAGAAAAACAAATTGTGTAACCCTTGATCGGCACTATTGCCGTTTCCAGACAAGTGATACAGCCTGGGGAGGACCATTTAACACTACAATGGCATTAAGGAATTCCCTGATCTGTCTCTGTTTATCCATAAATGGTGTATTCTTAATTACTACGTATAAACATTGCATTTATGCTCATACTTAATTGAATGTACTGTCAAACAAATGACAACTTTCAAAGGGAAGGAGCAAAAATGTCACATATGACAGGTGGTCTCTTAATTCAGGTGATTGCTATAAGGAATAGCCATTTAGGAGCCATACATTTTGGTCACATAAGAGAGATCTTTTAATTGATCATCAAACATGGACACACTAGAGGGACCAAGTGCCCAGGAGGTGCAAGCATATCCTCTCGACCTGCCACACCGGAGTGAGCCTTGATCAGGTATTATTCAGAGTGTGCCCTAGTCACAACTAGTGTGTAAAGATCGGTCTAACAACCGGCATGAAACAGGTCGGAGAGCATTTGAACTAATCAAAGACCGCATATTCAAACCCGACCATTATACGGAGAAGAATTTAGGAAAAGTTTACTTTAACCGTAATAGTTGGATCCCCTGTAAAATCAACATATTCGTCATTAGCCTTTTTTATCGGAAAAAACATATCTTACGCTGAACAATCACCCGCGTATTGAATCAGTTGAGAGGTACAAACAGGTGTTGATAGAATATCAGTACATTAAAATGGGAAGTAAAGTCACGCTACAAATTTTTTCTCTAGATTCTATATTTATCTGTGTTGTCTATGTGACCAATGACCATAGCAGCTCATTTCAGAAATACAATTTTTATCTTTATCTTTTCATTTGTTTTGTTTGTTTGTATTTATGCTTGGTTGTTGGTGTTTTTTTTGTTTGTTTTTTTTTTTTTTTTGCTTTTTCACAAGGAAATACAATTTGTATGTGTATGTTTATTTCTACTTTCATTTTACGCAGCCTTCAACACGGTGGTATTTTTATAACCGTAACATACACAGAAATCGTAAACAGTTTTATTATCATTTAATAAAGAAATGCTCAAACTTTGTGGGATTAAAATTTTCAAACCTAAAGGCCTCCTGTAAAATACACATGTCGATTTATAGAACCTGCACTGCTTTGTGATAAAGTACCTTTGTTTTGTCGTTTTGCATAAACTACTTGTATCCATATAAATGACAATGACATGCACACCATTCTCAACAC
The DNA here is from genome assembly GCA_016161895.1 of Pinna nobilis. Classification (NCBI taxonomy): domain Eukaryota; kingdom Metazoa; phylum Mollusca; class Bivalvia; order Pterioida; family Pinnidae; genus Pinna; species Pinna nobilis. The sequence continues at coordinate 1,734 of JACSZP010049328.1, read as the reverse complement.
GCATGAAACAGCAGTAAACAACAAAAGCAATTCCAAAACAAACTTAGACGAAGACATATTTACAAAAGGAAAATATTTCACGGGTTGTAAAATGATCAGACAAGAAGTAAATATAAAACGATGGAATGCATTCCTCACACATGTGCATTAATAGATGCATTTCCTCTGTGTCCCATGTTTGATTTTAATATGTGTAAGCTAGGACAATTTTATTTTATATGATGCTTGTCATTTATTTACTAGACCTGATCAAGCGTTAATTCTATCTGTACAGTGTTTGTAAACCAAATCCTTGGCCAATAAGCTCACGTAGATGTCAGATACCGTATTATCAATGAAATAAGCATGGTATGCACTCGAGGCCTGCGCAATTATGTTATCATCTTTAAACTTGTCCCCGATGCCGATTGCTACTACCAATGCTCCAGTTTGTTTCAGATTTGCGACTTCATTCATGCTGGCGCTCACATTAGAATCAAGACCTGTATTAAGAACTATCACGAGTTTTTGGGCGTTAGATCTTGCGCCAGTTCCGTTAAAAAGGAATTTGTCATTCACAAATTTCAAAGCAATGTTGAGCTCAGAACTCGAGTTCAAAATATCCTTTTGCAGTGAATTGACCATTCTAGCAAAATGATCTAAATCATGTGTGGTGTTCAACCACAAAAACGGCTCAGGGGTATCGGAAAACGTAACCATACCTAATTGAACATGACTGTGGCTAATTTGATAAATGTTTTCCATTACGAATGTATGTATCTTTTCGATCAGTTTCTGTAAGAACGTAAGTTGCAAGTAAAATGTCTTCAAATCTAAGGCGAAAGAAGTGTCCACCAAAATAGCGACATCATATTTGTCTGTATTGTAACATGCTGAAAATAAATACATTGTATCAATAAGACATGCGGAACCCTTACCAAAATGCTATATATATCATAGCTTGAATGAGCCCGAAGTAAGGACAAAATTCTTGTCTAAAAGACATATTTTCAGTTCCGAAAGGTTGATAGCGAATTTTGTTTTGTAAAGTGACACATACTAGGTTGTAACTTTCCGTCGCTTGACAATCTAGCTTTCCTAAGAGTATTCCTATGTTCTTTCAGTAAGACAATAAAACGCGAGGATCTGCCTTAAGAATTAGCTTTAAATTAAATGTTACATACTCTACAGAAAATCAACAGAGCAACTCTTTATAGAGATCGACATTGAGGAGGCCGATGTCATCTGAATGCAAGCACCACAGATTATAACAAACAAACTAGCCCTTGTATCGCTGCATAAGCTTTCAGCAACATATTTCTTGTGCTGCTCTGAACCATAAAATTTCAATGACGATTAACCCTTCCTTATTGAAATACAGAATATCAAGTATATGTTATGGTAAAATCATGTACGTACCTGTACATCGTCTATCCACAAGAGCTGGGAAGACGTTGAAAAGCGGGGCATTATAAAATGGTGCCTGAATGTCTTGTAAATAACGATCATGGGACATTCTATAGAGAACATCATGTCTAACATCGTCACCAAACGGTATTATAATAACTCGATTTGAAATACTGGATGTATACAAATGCCTCTTGAACTGAAGAATCGATTCAATAGATCCTTTGACATCTGACTGCATTCCATCTGTTAGTAAAAATACAATTTGTGCCGAGTTAGCATATAATGTTATGAGCCTAAGAGCTTCATCGCATCCTCTTTCGATGTGAGATGTGCCTTTTCTATGCT
>JACSZP010049326.1:0-13854 GCA_016161895.1 Pinna nobilis | reverse complement strand
TATATATATATATATAGATATGCATGTATTGGTGTTGTGTTGTCTGAAGGAGAATCAATTCATATATTGATGAAATAATGTTTGAGAGAGAGTTTTTGTACATATTGTTGTATTATCCGAGAGAGAGAGAGAGTATACGAATACATTGTTGTTATATTGTCTGAGAGAGAGTCCATGCATAAATTTGTCTTGTATTGTCTGAGAGAGAGATTATGTATACACTGATTGTTTCTTGACTGAGAGAGAGATTTTGTATATATTATTGTATTGTCTGAGATGGTGCGTGTATATATTGTTGTTATTTTGTTTGAGAAAGTTTATATATATTTTTGTAATGACGTCTGAGAGGGAGTTTATGCATATATTGTTGTGTTGTCTGTGAGAGAGTTTGTGTGTCCATTGTTGTTGTATTGTCTGAGAGAGTTTATGTTCATTTTGTTGCTATATCGTGTGAGAGACAGTTTATGTATATATTGTTGTTGTATTTTCTGAGAAGGAGTATATGTATATATTGTTGTTATTTTGTCTGAGAGAGTTTATGTATATATTGTTGTTGTATTATCTGAGAGAAAGTTAATGTATATATTGTTGTTGTATTGTCTCAGGGCTAGTTTATGTATATTTTGTAGTGTATTATCTGAGAGGGAAAGATTATGTACATGTGTTTATTGTCGTTGTATTGTCTGACAGAGAGTTTATGTATATATTGTTATTGCATTGTCGGAAAGAGATTGTTTATTTATATATTGTTTTTGTATTGCCTAAGGGAGAGTTTATGTATATTTTGTTGTGTATTGTCTGAGAGAGATGTTATGTATAGATCGATTGCTTCTTGTCTGAAAGAGAGTTTATTTACAGGTACATGTATATTTATGCCTATTAATATATTGCTGTTGTATTGTCTGAGAGAGAGTTTACGTATATATTTAGGGCTATATATTAGGGCTGTTAGAAATTACCGGAATCACCGAATCGACAATCTGAAACGGATTTTTCGTTTCTGAACAATCTGATAAAAAATTCAAAACACAGCTCAAAATTGCTAACTTATTCTATTTCTGTTGTTATAAGCTCCACTTCTTACTCTATAAACATATTTCCTCCGCTGCATTAGCACTGTTTATTGTATTTACGATGGGCATAGGCTAGCCTACGGCACGCCTGATCAAAAAGATGGGGCTTACTAAATTCTGTTGTCGTAATATTGATCGTTGCCTTTGCGTCTGAAGTCATCTCAAACAAAAATAGTATTCATAGATTTATAAGATTATTCTCTGCTATGCTTTCTCCAGACACGTATATGACGTGTTATATACGTCTCTGCTTTCTTGGATTACTGATAAAAACATTGTAGTATAGGTTCAATAGTATGATTCCACTACGTAAAACTGCAGACAATATTTTTGCGACATACCGCTTGGGGCCAGCTTTTGGTAACAACAACAAACATGATGAGCACATGATCGCTTACATCAAATGACAGGGAGATTGTCGAAGGCAAGGATCATTCCGATATGCAATTACAACACACTGTTTGGTATAAACTTTGTTTATTTTGCTCGCCACTTTAGATAGACAACTTAGATAATATGGCGGATTAATGAAAGTACCATTATTATGAGTGTGTATCATTAAATTATTTTTATCGGAACGACGAAATTTTAGTTTTCATTGATTGAGACCGGTAATAACGGATTTCACCAAATCTTGAAACGGAATCGAGACAAATTTGAAACGGAAAATCACTGGCCCTAAATATTGTTGTATTGTCTGAGAGAGTTCATGGATAAATTATCTTGTATTGTCTGAGAGAGAGATTATGTATACACTGATTGTTTCTTGACTTAGAGAGAGATTTTGTATATATTGTTGTATTGTCTGAGATAGTGTGTGTATATATTGTTGTTATATTGTCTGAGACAGTTTTTATATATTTTTGTTATGATGTCTGAGAGGGAGTTTATGTGTCCATTGTTGTTTGAGAGAGTTTATGTTTATATCATTGCTATATTGTGTGAGAGAGAGTTTATGTTTATATTGTTGTTGTATTTTCTGAGAGAGAGTATATGAATATATTGTTTTATTTTTCTGAGAGAGTTTAGGTGTATATTGTTGTTGTATTTTCTGAGAGAGAGTTTACGTATAAATTGTTTCATTGTCTGACAGAGTTTATGTGTATCTTGTTGCTGTATTGTCTGAGTGAGAGAGAATTTACGTATAAATTGTTGCATTATCTGAGAGAGAGTTTGTGTTTATATTGTGTTGTACTGACTTAGAGAGATATTACGTTTATATTGTTTTATTATAGAGATATTACGTTTATATTGTTTTATTATCTAAGAGAGTTTTTGTTTTAATAGATAGTGTTGTTCATTGTCTGAGGGAGTTTATGTATACATTGTTGTATTGTCTGAGAGAGTGTGTATGTATATATTATTGTTGTATTGTCTGAGAGAGAGTTTATGTATATGTTGTTGTATTGTCTGAGAGAGCTTAAGTATATATTGTTGTTGTATTGTATGAGAAAGATTTTATGTATAATTTGTTGCTATGTTGTGAGAGAGAGTTTAATAATATGTTGTTGTTGTTATATTGTCTGAGAGATCGTTCATGCATATATCATTGTTGTATTTTTTAGAGAAAGTTTATGTATATATTGTTGTTTTATTGCCTGAGAGAGAGTTAATGTAGATTTTGATGTTGTATTCTCTGAGAAAGAATTTATGTATAAGTTGTTGTTATATTGTGAGAGAGAGTCTATGTATTTATTGTTGTTGAATTGTCTGAGAGAGAGAGAGAGAGAGAGAGAGAAAGAGAGAGATAGAGAGTTTATGTATCTATTGTTGTTGTATTGTCTGAGAGAGAGTTAATGTATTTATTGTTGTTGTATTGCATGAGAGAGAGAGTTAATTAATTTATTATTGTTATATTATTGGAGAGAAAGAGTTAATATTTTTATTGTTGTTGTATTGTCTGAGAGAGAGAGTTAATGTATTTATTGTTGTTGTATTGTCGGAGAGAGAGAGTTGACGCATTTATTTTTGTTGCATTGTCTGAGAGAGAGCTCATGTTTACATTGTTGTCTTGTCTGAGCGAGCTTATGTATATATTTTTGTTGTTTTGTCTGATATAGTTTATGTGTTGTATTGTTTGAGAGAGAGTGTATGTAGATATTGTTGTAATATTGTGAGAGAGGGTCGATGTACATATTGCTGTTATATTGTCTGAATGAGATTTCATGCATATTTTGTTCTTGTTTTGTCTGAGAGAGAGTTCATGTATGTTTTAATTGCGTTTTGACTGAGAGAGAGTTAATGTATATACATGTATTGTCCTTGTAATGTCTGAAACAGTCCTTATTTATATGTTGTTGTTGTTTTGTATGAAAGAGAGTTGATGTATGCATTGTTTTTGTATTGTCCGAGAGAGTTAATGGATACATTGTTTTTATATTGTCAGAGAGGGTGAGTTTATGTACATATTGTTTTTATATGGTGAGAGAGAGTTTAGGTTCATATTACTTTTGTATTGTCTGAGTGAGAGTTTATGCATATATTTTAGTTTTTGTCTGAGAGAGTTTTTCTAAATACATTGTTGTTTTGCATGAAAGAGTTTATATATATATTGTTGTATTATCTGAGAGAGAGTTTATGTATATATTGTTTTTTTTTTTGTCGGAGAGAAGGTTTTTGTAAATATACTGATGTATTGTCTGAGAGAGAGTTTTTGTAAATATATTATTGTATTGCATGAGAGAGAGTTTATGTATACATGTATATTGTTCATAAATTGTCTGAGAGAGAGTTTATGTATGCATTGTTGTTGAATTGTCTGCGAGTTTATGCAAATATTGTTTTTGTATTGTCCGAGAGTTTATGTATATTTTGTTGTTATGCTATGAGAGAGAGTTCATGTATATATTGTTGTTGTATTGTCTGAGAGAGAGTTTATGTATATTTGTTGTTGTATTGTCTGAGAGAGAGAGTTTATGTATTCATTGTTGTTGAATTGTCTGAGCGAATTTTTGTATATTTTGTTGCTGTATTGTCTGAGAGACAGTTTATATAAATAGTGTTGTTGTATTGTCTGAGATAGAGTTTAAGTAGATGTTGTTGTAAACATTGTGAGAGAAAGCTTTTGTACATATTGATGTTGTATTGTCTGAAAGAGAGTTTATATATATTTTGTTGTTGTATTTTCTGAGAGAGGGTATATGTAATATTGTTGTTATTTTGTCTGAGAGAGTATATTTATGTTTCGTTGTTGTGTTGTCTTAAAAAAAACTTATGCATATATCCTTGCTTTTTTGTCTGAGAGAGAGTTTATGTACATATTGTTGTTATATTGTGAGAGAGAGTTAAGGTTCATATTATTGATGTATTGTCTGAGAGAAAGTTTTTGTAAATATATTGTTGTAATGCAAGAGAGAGATTTCATGTATATATTGTTCATGTATTGTCTGACAGTAAGTTTACTTATATATGGTTTTTGTATTGTCTGAGAGAGAGAGTTTATGCATATATTGCTGTATTTGTCTGAGAGAAAGTTTTCGTTATTATATTGTTGTATTGTTTGAGAGTGACTTTATGTATATTTTGTTCATGTATTGTCTGAAAGAAGGTTCATTTAAATATTGTTGTTTTATTGTGTGGGAGGAAGTGTATGTAGATATTGTTGTTATATTGTGAGAGCGGGTTTATGTACATATTGCTGTTGTTTTGTTTGAGAAAGAGTTTATGCATATATTGTTGTCGTCTTGTCTGAGAGAGGGGCCTTGTATGTTTTAATTGCGTTTTGACTGAGAGTTTATTTATATACATGTATTGCTGTTGTATTGTCTGAATGAGAACCTACTTAAATATTGTTGCGGTATTGTATGAAACAGAGTTTTTGTATGTATTGTTGTTGTATTGTCTGAGAGATAGTATATGTAAATATTGTTGTTGAATTATCTGAGAGAGAGTTTATGTATATGTTGTTGTAAACATTGTGAGAGAGTGTTTTATAAATATTGCTGCTGTATTGTCTGAGAGAGAGTTTATGTACATATTGTTGTTATATTGTGAAAGACAGTTTACATATTATTAATGCATTGTCTGAAAGGAAGTTTATGCATATATTGTTGTTTTTGTTTGAGAGAGAGACATATTGTAAATATATTGTTGTATTGCTTGAGAGAGTTTATGTATATATTGTTCATGTATTGTCTGAGAGTAAGTTTATTTATATATTTTTGTTGTATTGTCTGACAGAGAGTTCATGTATATATTGTTCTTGTATTGTCAGAGAGAGAGAGAGTTTATGTATATATTGTTGTTATATTGTGAGAGAGAGAGTTTATGCTCATATTGTTGTTGAAATGTCTGAGAGAGTTTATGCATATATTGTTGATGTATTGTTTTAGAAAGAGTTTATATTGTTGTTGTTTTGTCTGAGAGAGAGAGAGTGTATGTAGATATTATTGTAATATTGTCTGGGAGAGAGTCCATGTTTGTTTTGATTGCTTCTTGACTGAGAGAAAAATTATGTTTATACATGTATTGTTGTTGTATTGTCTGAAAAAGAATATATTTATATATTGTTGTTGTATTGAATAAGATGTATGTATTATTGTTGTTTTGTCTGATAAAGAGTTTATGTATATATTGTTTTTGTATTATCTGAAAGAGAGTTTATTCATATATTGTAGTTTTTGTCTGAGAGGGAGTTTTTGTATAAATTCTGTTGTATTGCATGAGAGAGAGTTCATGTACATATTGCTGTTGTATTGTCTGAGAGAGTTTATTTAAATATTGTTCTTGTATTGTCTGAGAGAGTTTATGCATATTGTGTTGCTGTATTGTCTGAGAAAAAGTTTATGTTTATTTTGTTGTATTGTTTGAGAGACAGTTGTATGTAGATATTGTAGCTACATTATGAAAGAGAGTTTATGTACATATTGTTGCTGTATTGTCTGAGGGTGAGTTTATGCATATTATGTTGTTTTTTGTCTAAGAGAGAGGTTTTTGTATATATTGTTGTTGTATTCCATGGGAGAGAGTTTATGTATATATTGTTGCTATATTAATGGAGAGATTTGATAACTTATACTGTTGTTGTATTGTCTGAGAGAGTTAATGTACATATTGATTGTCTTTTGTCTGATAAAGAGTTTATGTATACATTGTCGTTATATTGTCTGAGACAGTTTCTCTATATATTGTTGTTGTGATGTCTGAGAGAGAGTTCTTGTTTATATTGTTGTTGTATTATCTGAGAGAGTTTATGCATATATTGTTGCTGTATTGTCTGAGAAAGAGAGTTTATGTACCTATATTAGTTATATTGTGAGAAAGAGATTAGGTTCATATTATTGTTGTATTGTCTGACAGAGAGTTTATGCATATATTGTTGCTTTTGTCTAAGAGAGTTTTTGTAAATACATTGTTGTATTGCATGAGAGATTATTAGTTTATGTATATATTACTCATCTATTGTCTGAGAGAAAGTTTATGTATATATTGTTTTGCATTGTCTGAGAGAGAGAGAGTTTATGTATATATTGTTGTTGTGTTTTCTGAGAGAGTTTATGCAAATAATGTTGTTGTATTGTCAGAGAGAAAGAGTTTATGTATAAATTGTTGTTATACTATGAGACAGAGAGTTTATGCAAATATTGTTGTTGTATTGTCTGAAAGAGAGTTTATGTATATATTGTTTTTATATTGTCAGAGAGAGAGAGAGTTTATATATATATTGTTGTTATACTATGAGAGAGAGAGTTCATGTATATATTGTTGTTGTATTGTCTGAGGGAGAGTTTATGCATATTTCGTTAAGTTAAGTTAAGTTAAGTTAATGGGGTTTTACGCCACTTTCGACAATCTTTCAGTCATATCGTGGCGGTTTTCTTTTATATTGATTTAAAAAGTCAACGTTAAACATTCAGTTAAAAATACTTAAAATGAAAAAATCTCACCAGATAAAATACAAAATGAATTGAAACTTTTAAAAAATATTTCAGATTTTACCGTAAAGGTTAATCTCTTTTAAAAAGGCTAAAATAACGTCGCCAGCGACATTTTCGAATAAAGAATTTAAATCATTTTCAATAAAAAAGGTTTCTCTTACATGTTTAAAATCTAAACACTCCGTTAACACATGCTTAATTGTAAGACGGCATCCACACGGGATACATTCCGGTGGATCCTCTCCCAATAACAGGTAAGCATGTGTTAACTTCGTGTGTCCAATTCGAAGACGGGTCAATACAACTTCGTCTTTTCTGTTACTCAATTTTTTTGTCTAAGAGAGAGAGATTTTGTATATATTGTTGTTGTATTCCATGAGAGAGAGTTTATGTATATTTTGTTGTTGCATTGTCTGAAAGACTATGTTTATGTTGTTGTTGTATTGTCTGAGAAAGAGAGTTTATGTATACAATGTTGCTATATTCAGAGAGAGATTTTATTGCTTATACTGTTGTTGTATTGTCTGAGCGAGTTCATGTATGTATTGTTTTTGTTTTGTCTGAGAGAGATTTTATGTATGTATTGTTTTGTATTTTCTGAGAGAGAGTTTTTGTATATATTGCCATGATATTGTTTGAGAGAGTTTATGTATATATTAATAATTTCTTGACTGAGAGAGAGTTCTTGTATATATTGATGTTGTATTGTCTGAGAGGGAGTTCCTTGATATATTGTTGTTTTGTCTGAGAGAGAGTTTATGTATATATTATTGTTGTATTGTCTGAGAAAGTTTTTCTATATATTGTTGTTGTATTGTCTGGAAAGAGATCATGTATATATTTTTGTTGTTTTGTCTGATATAGTTTTATTGTATTGTTTCAGAGAGAGTGTATGTAGATATTTTTGTAATATTGTTAGAGAGGGTTGATGTACATATTGCTGTTGTATTTTCTGATAGGAGTTCATGCTTCTTTTGTTGTTGTTTTGTCGGAGAGAGATTATGCATATATTGTTACTGTATTGTCTGAGATAGAGTTTATGCAGATGTTGTTGTAAGTATTGTCAGAGAGAGTTTTTGTATATATTGCTGTTGTATTGTCCAAGAGAGAGTTTATGTATATATTATTGTTGCTTTGTCTGAGAGATTCCATGTATGTCTTGATTGTTTCTTCACTGAGAGAGAGTTTATGTATATAAATGAAGTATTGTTGTATTGTCTGAAAGAGAATTTTTTCAATATATTGTTGTATTGTATGAGAGAGTTTATATATTTATTGTTGTATTGTCTTAGAGAGACTTTATGTTGTATTATCTGAGAGAGTTTGTGCATATATTGTTGCTGTATTGTCTGAGAAAGAGAGTTTATGTACCTATATTTGTTAGATTGTGAGAGAGCGATTAGGTTCATATTATTGTTGTATTGTCTGACAGAGTTTATGCATATATTGATGCTTTTGTCTGAGAGAGTTTTTGTTAATACATTGTTGTATTGCATGTGAAAGAGTTTTAGGTATATATTGTTCATGTATTGTCTGAGAGAAAGTTTATGTATATATTGTTGTTATTCTGTCAGAGAGAGAATTTATGTATTTATTGTTGTTATACTATGAGAGAGAGTTTATGTATATATTGTTTTTGCATTGTCTGAGACAGAGAGTTTATGTATATATTGTTGTTGTATTTTCTGAGAGAGTTTATGCAAATAATGGTGTTGTATTGTCTGAGAGAGAGTTTATGTATTTATTGTTTTTATATTGTCAGCGAGAGAGAGAGAGAGAGAGAGAGAGAGAGAGAGAGAGAGAGATTATATATATATTGTTGTTATACTATGAGAGAGAGAGTTCATGTATATACTGTTTTTGCATTGTCTGAGAGAGAGTTTATGTATGCATTGTTGTTGAATTCTCTCCGAGAGTTGATGAATATGTTGTTGCTGTATTGTCTGAGAGATAGTTTATGTAGATATTGATGTTGTATTGTCTGAGAGAGAGTTTATGCATATGTTGTTGCTGTTTTGTCTGAGAGAGAGTCCATGTATGTCTTGATTGTTTCTTGACTGAGAGAGAGTTTATGTATATATATCCATTATTGTTGGATTGTCTGACAAAAATATATTTATATATTGTTGTTGTATTGCATAAGGGGGATTTTATGTATGTGTTGTTGTTCTTTTGTCTGAGAGAGAGTTTATGTATATATTATTGTTGTATTGTCTGAAAGAGAGTTTATTCATATGTATTTGTTTTTGTCTGAGAGGGAGTTTTTTTATAAATACTGTTTTATTGCATAAGAGAGAGAGTTCATGTACATATTGCTGTTGTATTGTCTGAGAGTTCATTTAAATATTGTTCTTGTATTGTCTGAGAGCGTTTATGCATATTTTGTTGCTGTATTGTCTGAGAAAGAGTTTATGTATATTTTGTTGTATTGTCTGAGATACAGTTTTATGTAAACATTGTAGCTACATTATGAATGAGAGTTTATGTACACATTGTTGCTGTATTGTCTGAGGGAGAGTTTATGCATATTATGTTGTTTTTTGTCTAAGGGAGTGTTTATGTAAACATTGTCGTTGTATTGTCTGCGACAGTTTTTCTATATGTTGTTGTTGTATTGTCTGAGAAAGAGTTTATGTATATGTTGTATTTTTATTGTCCGAGAGAGAGTTCATGTATTTATTGTTGTATTCTCTGAGAGAGTATTGTATATATTGTCATGATATTGTTTGAGAGAGTTTATGTATATATAGTTGTTGTGTTGTCTGAGAGACAATTTATATATATATTGATTACTTCTTGACTGAGAGAGAGTTCTTGTATATATTGATGTTTTATTGTCTGAGAGGGAGTTCATTGATATATTGTTGTATTTTCTGAGAGAGAGTTTATGTATATATTGCTGTTGTATTGTCTGAGAGAGAGGTCATGTATGTTTTAATTGCGTTTTGACTGGAAAGAATAAATGTATATACATGTATTATTGTTGTATTGTCTGAAAGAGAACTTATCTATATATTGTTGTTGTATTGTATGAAAGAGAGTTTATGTATGTATTATTGTTGTATTGTCTGAGAGAGAGTTTATGGATACATTGTTGTTGTATTGTCTTAGAGAGAGAGTTTATGTATATATTGTTGTTGTATTGTCTGAGAGAGTTTATGCATATATTGTTGCTGTATTGTCTGAGAGAGAGAGTTTATGTACCTATTATTGTTATATTATGAGAGAGAGTCTAGGTTCATATTGTTGTTGTATTGCCTGATAGAGTTTATGCATATACTGTACTGCATGTGAGAGAGTTAATGTATATATTGTTCATGTATTGTCTGAGAGAAAGTTTATGTATATATTACTGTTATTTTGTCAGAGAGAGAGTTTATGTATATATTGTTGTTATACTATGAGAGAGAGTTCATGTTTATATTATTTTTGCATATATTGTTGCTGTATTGTCTGAGCGATAGTTTATGTAGATATTTTTGTTGTATTGTCTGAGATAGAGTTTATGTAGATGTTGTTGTAAACATTGTGAGATAGAGTTCATGTACATATTGCTGTTGTATTGACTGAGAGAGAATTGATGCATATATTGTTGCTGTTTTGTCTGAGAGAGAGTCCGTGTTTGTCTTGATTGCTTCCTAACTCAAAGAGAGGGTTTATGTATATACGTGCATTATTGTTGTATTGCCTGAAAGAGAATTTATTTATATATTGTTGTAGTATTGTAAGAGAGAGAGTTTATGTATGTTTTGTTGTTGTATTGTCTGAGAGAGAGCTTATGTATATATTAATGGTGTATTGTCTGAGACAGTTTATGCATATATTGTTGCTGTATTGTCTGAGAGAGAGAGCTTATATACCTATTATTGCTATATTGTGAGAGAGACTTTAGGTTCATATCATTGTTGTATTGTCTGAGAGAGAGTTTATCCATATATTGTTGCTTTTGACTGAGAGAGTTTTTGTAAATATATTGTTGTATTGTCTGAGAGAGAGTTTATCCATATATTGTTGCTTTTGTCTGAGAGAGTTTTTGTATATATTGTTCTATTGCATGTGAGAGAGTTTATGTATATACTGTTCATGTATTGTCTGAGAGAAAGTGTATGTATATGTTGTTGTTATTTGTCAGAGGGAGAGAGAGTTTATGTATATATTGTTGCTATACTATGAGAGAGAGTTCATGTTTATATTGTTTTTGCATTGTCTGAGAGAGTTATGCATATATTATTCCTGTATTGTTTGAGAGATAGTTTATGTAGATTTTGTTGTTGTATTGTCTGAGATAGAGTAGATGTAGATGTTGTTGTACACATTCTGAGTGAGAGTTTTTGTACATATTGCTGTTGTATTGTCTGAGAGAGAATTTATGCATATGTTGTTGCTGTTTTGTCTGAGAGAGGGTCCATGTATGTCTTGGTTGTTTCTTGACTGAGAGAGCGTTTATGTATATATATCCATTATTATTGTATTGTGTGAAAGAGAATTTATTTATACATTGTTGTTGTATTGTATGAGAGAGCTTTTATATATGTATTGTTGTTGTATTGTCTGAGAAAGAGTTTATGTATATTTCATTGTTGTATTGTCTGATAGAGTTTATGCATACATTGTTGCTGTATTGTCTGAGAGAGTTTATGTACATATTGTGAAAGAGAGTTAAGGTTCATATTATTGTTGTATTGTATTAGAGAGAGTTTATGCATTCATTGTTGTTTTTGTCTGAGAGAGAGTTTTTGTTAATGTATTGTTGGATTGTTTGAGAGGGAGTTTATGTATATGTTTAACATGTATTGTCTGATAGAAGGTTTATTTATATATTGTTGTTGTATTGTCAGAGAGAGGGTTTATGTATATATTGTTGCTATACTTTGAGAGAGTGTATGTATATTTTGTTGTTGTTTTGTCTGAGAGAGAGAGTTATGTATATATTGTTGTAGATTATGAGAGAGTTTTTGTATATAGTGTTGTTATTTTGCCTGAGAAATATTATTTATATATTGTTGTTGCATTAAAAGAGATGTACATAGTGTTGTTGCATTGTCTGAGAGATCGAGCTTGCGTAAATGGTGTTGCATTGCTGAGAGAGAGAGTTAATGTACACATTGTTGTTGTATTGTCTACGAGAGAGATTTTATGCATATGTTGTGGTTGATTGTCTGAGAGAGTTTATGTACATTTTATTGTGGATTGTCTGAAAGAGTTTATGTACTTATTGTTGTATTGTCTAAGAGTTTTGTAAATATTCTTGTTGTGTTGTCTGAGAAAGAGTTGATGTATATATTGTTGTTGTATTGTCTGAGAGTTTATGTATATATTGGTGCATTTTCTGAGAGTTATGTATATTTTGTAATTGTGTTGTCTGAGAGAGTTTTTCTGTATATTGTTGTGGTATTGTCTGATAGAGAGTTTATGTATATACATTGTATTGTTTTTGTTTTGTCTGAGAGAGAGTACATTCATATTTTGATTGGTTCTTGACTGAGAGAGAGTTTATATATGCAGTGAGCCCTTTTTGTATGAGGAAACAATATAATACTATTTACTTTTTTTGTTTTTAAGCACTATCATTTTAGTTATTCAGAGCTCCTTTTTTGGATATTTCATATTTTCCTTGTATTCCTGAACAAGGCTTGCTTGATGAATTCGCCGATAGGTCATTTTTCTCCCATCGAGGATTGCAAGTGATTTCACTGAAGGGTTGAGAGTGGTGAATTCACAGATAGTTCCTTATATCTTTCCTTTCTTTATACCCGTCACGGATTGTGAGTGATGATTTCACTGATGAAGTACTTTGTTCATTTTTTTTGCATGTAATTGTTTATATCTGTTGATAGTGTTGCCGTTATTAGATTTATATATTTTTTCATCATATTATAGGTCATTGATAACAATTTTAATGACTATTTACTTTCAGCTCATCGAGACTATTGTCCGGGGGAGCTATTGTCATACCTCCAGCGCCATTGTTGTCGTTGTTGCCGTCGTCCATAGACAAAAACTTTAACCAAATAATTTAACCTTGCTCATTACTAGCTAGCAGTGATAGGTAGGGCTTTCAAACTGTGATTTGTGTGTATTCCTTGTGACTAGACCTTTCCACTCGTTCAAAAATTGTTGACCTTGACCTTTGACCTACATTTCAAAAACTTACCGGTGAGCTATTTTGTCTTTCTGACAACTCTTGTTTGTTATTGTGGACTATCATTTTTAGTTATTTAGAGCTCATTTTTTTTGGTTATTGATAGTTTATTTGTGCACATTTTCCTTTTATTACTGAACAAGACTTGTTATTGATGAATTCGCCGATAGGTCATTTTTCTCCCATCGAGGATTGCAAGTGATTTCACTGAAGGGTTGAGAGTGATGAATTCACAGATAGTTCCTTATATCTCTCTTTCCTTTATATCCGTCAACGGTTGTGAGTGATGGTTTCACTGATGAAGTATTTTTTGCATGTAATTTTTTTTTTGATATCTGATGTTACTGTTGCCCCTTATTAAAAAGTAAAAACTAATTGCACCAAATGGGACTATTACATCTCTAGGATAATGGTAACCGATTTACCAGCATATGACCAGAATTAATTACACAATAGAACATTTGTTGAATTGTCACATCCCTCAACAGTTGAAAGTCAGTATTTCTACGGTATACGAGTAAATTTAAAGTTAGTTAGTTAGTTAGTGGGGTTTAACGCCACTTTCGACAATCTTTCAGTCATATCGTGGCGGTTTTCTTTTATATCGATTTAAAAAGTCAACGTAAAACATTTAGTTGAAAATACTTAAAATCAAAAAAGCTCACCAGATAAAATGCAAAATGAATTGAAACTTTTTTAAAAATATTTCAGATTTTACCGTAAAGGTTAATCTCTTTTAAAAAGGCTAAAATAACGTCGCCAG
>JACSZP010049293.1:0-10618 GCA_016161895.1 Pinna nobilis | reverse complement strand
CATACGTACGTACATACATACATACATACATACAGACATACATACATACTGTAGTCAGTATGAACAAAATGAAGTTTCATCTATAATTACAACGATTTTCATTGAAATTGTCAGATTTGTATTTTTCTTTGTATTTCAATCATGAAAATCACGAAAGTTTTATTGCATATTAAAGGGAAAAACAAGTCGTGCAGAAGATGTTGATAACGATGGCGACCTGATTTATAAAGAAGCATGTCTACTGAAACCCATTAACCAGAATGTTTTACCTGTCTTTTATGTTTTGTTTGCTTCTCTTTTTCTTATTGGTCATTAAACCTGAGGCACCGTGTCACAGAAGGTGCCGACACGTTAAAGAAAACCCTAGTTGCTCTAAGGCCTAAGTGCAAAACATAGGTCAATTATTTAAATATTCGGTTTGCATTCTATAATTGCCGAATTTTTATTTTCTTTGTATTTCACTGTGTTGACGTGATTTATCGATGAGCATGTCTACTATAACCCATTACAGAGAAAGGTTTACCTGTTTTTGGATGGGGCAGTTCAACCGGGACACCATGTCATAGAAAGTGGCGACACCTTAAATAATCCTCGCTTTTGAATGACCTATTAACGAACAAATAGGTCAGAATACTTTATAAAATTGGCTTTGTACTCTTTAAATGCTGCAACTTTCATCGACTCTGCGAAATTTCTATTTTTCATTGTATTTCAGGTATGAATGTCACAATTTTTTTTTTCAATTTAAAGGGAAAAACGTCATACAGATGATGTTGATTACGGCTGTGACGTTATTTACCGTGCCGCATTTCTACTATAACCCATCACCGAGAACCATCATGCTACCGAGAAGGGGACGGCTTTGCCTGTTTTGTAGACTGGACTGGACTGGACACTAATGTCTGTCTGTAATGCTGTCTGTAATGTTACCTCTTTTTTTGTTTTGGTTATCTTTTTTTAAAACCCCCAGATACCTTCTCACTATTGTCGGCAGGTTAAAGGACCGTGGCGGCTCAATGGCCATATAGCTAGGTCAGAAATGAAATCCTTCAAAATTGACATCTCCAAACGAATGAGTGGAACGTTGGTCAAGAATTAAAAAAACGGCATTAACTTCATTTCTAGTCAACTCAAAAAAGCATGACATTCGTCATAACATGACATTCGTAACTAGTCGTTCTTATACCCTAAGGACTGAAAATGTGAGAGAAGAGGGGAATGTTGACATTGTACGGTATGTATATAACCTTTGTGTGTTCAAAGTTCCCAAATGGCTTTTTGAGTAATACTACACATAAACAATCAAGTAGGACAGCTCGGTACGTATTGGTTTCGTTGCCCCTTCTCAATTTAAAAGGGTTCAGAAAGGAAATGAAAATCGTCTCTATGGATGGTCCGACCGGGTGTAGAAATTTGGCAATCCGACGCTCTGCAAGCTAAACCAAATTTTTAAGATACCATCTGCCTTGGTTTAACAATTGTATTCTTGGTCTAATACCGTTATTAGTAAACTTACAAGTTAAAATGTTATGAAAAAGAACTCTAAAATTACTGTATTAGAGTTATAAACTGTTGATTAAAGATATGGTCCTTCTTTTAAAGCAGAATAAAAACAATTAAAGGTTAACAAATTTGCTTTTTAAGGTATTTGGCGGTTGAATAAACTTCATTCGAAGGAAACTACGTGTAGAAGGGGGAGGTAAATCTAAGAAAAATGCACTGAACTGTACGCTCGTCTTTTCAATTAATGACAGAATAAACAATCAATTCATCATGAACGAGATTTTCCGTTCGTTTGTATTCTTTCATAGAGTTGCGTCCCATTGATGGCGTCTTTGAAAGTCAGTTTTCAATATTTTTATTGTATTTTAGACATATATACATTTCTGTTTGTCCTCTCCTTCTGAGGGGCGGCCTTGATGGGATGCCTCTCTAAGCACGGAGCTAAAATTGTCTGTAAATAAATAAAACAAAATTTATCAAAATGATGTCGATATACTCTCTGCCAAATAATAAACATAAGTTTTCCATCAAACTATCCATCGATTTACTACCCTGTTCGGCGCTTAGTCACCTATAGATAAACTGGGGAAACTTTTTTGCTAGAATGACTTAAAAGCTACCAATTAGCGTATCAAACTATTCGGACACTTCATTATTCAAAATTACAATTGTTGAAATTAACGGTTAAACTTTATAAATACATGTACTGGTTTAACATATTTTATTTCTGTAAAATTACGTTTACGACAACTCCAATACAAGAATGACAGGGATAAAAATAAATCTCAGAGCTTATATATGATTGTCCCCCGAAATGTGAAATAAAAATATTAAGTATGTATAACACTGAATATATTGATCTATTATGGACCTCTCCCGAGGGAACTGTTCTCCTATAGTGTTGTCTGGTGAGGTAGAGTACCGAACTATAAGGCAAGGGTACGATTTCTCACCAGACAACACTATAGGAAAACTGTTCCCGAGGGAGAGGTCCATAACAGATTTAATACATCGCATCACATGCGTGTTCTTTTCCAACAAAAATAAATAATGGTTTTATACTATCTTGCAACTTCAGCCATATGATATTGAAATAATGTCAACAAATTAAATCACTTAACCCTCTTGCTGTCAGCACTCTGTCGCAAGACAATACGTCATTTCCAGAACTATTAACGTTTCGCGGGGGACTAAACCTAAGTATAGTCCCGTTACTACGTATAGTAATCCCGTAGTCAAGGACAGATGATTTCTACACTAAATAGTATTATTCACGTCGTTATCCAATGATAAATTAATAAATTACCATGTGATATACCAAATGATAAAAGATGGCTTAATAAACGCCCAATGTCAGATTGTATTTGTGCAGATATGTAAACTAAACATACTGATAGAGAATAGTTTGGTGCTTAAGGATCCCAGTATCAATATACATCATCACTGGTTTCGAGCTAAGTCAGTAAATACCGAGTTCCCAAGTAACTGATTGGCTTGATATACTTAGTAATAAAAGTATCACACAGTATAAATTTCAGTACTTAAGCAAAAATTGCATAATTGAGATTTTTGCAGAGACAATTGGAACTGAAATGCTTTTTGAAAAGTGTTACACTTTTTAACAAAACAAAATAACGAATATTTCAATTACTATCTACCATGCCTAAACGACCTACAAAATATAGGAACGACCTTCTTCATGTAAACTAAATTTCTACCATAACAAGAATCATCATCGCCATCAATTGACGTCATTATATTTGACATCACATTACATTGAGTGGTCTTACATTATGGCTGGAATTGAAGATAAATTCTTTTTGACGTTTTCAATACTTTGATTTGCAAAATAATCTAGTGTTATGGTAGAAACAAATTACACAACTCATTTGGATTGATTATCATGATTATCCTACTCTCGTTAGTTAATTTTCAAAGTCTCAAAACGTTCGCTAAAGCTCGCGCTTTGAAACTTTGAAAATTAACTATCTCGAGATGGATAAGCATGATAATCAATCCCAACTTGTTGTGTTATCGCTATTTATTCTTCCCAAATTGCGGGGACGGGATTTGGGTTGGGTGGGTTTTATATAAAGTGCCTGAATTAAGTCACCACCTATCATATATAGCCATATATGTTCCTTCTCCCGGACAGCCTTTTTAAAAAAGGTTAGACTATATCTAAACATTTACATCTGTCCCATGAACAGTGACCTTCGAGAATAGCGAAGTCGAGAACAACGAATTTTCGGTAATAACGAACAAAATCTCTGAGTTCCAATACATTCGTTATGAGCGAAGTTGACTGTACTTACATCGGAGGGTTCTTGCTAGGTCACTCTGGCCTGTACTCTGTAGAGCTTTACACAAAATATGGAGGCCGTCCTCTTTCGTCTTCAGGAACTCAATAAACCGTAGCAGACTTTGAAGCTTGGTTGCAGAGTTCAGGATATACCCAGCTTTTGTAGTGCTCATATACCCGTCTTTCATCATTACGGGTAATATGATGATGATATCTTGAATATTCTCGTAGATATGCGGAACGCTATTGTCCAGAACTATCTGATGTTCCATTTGCATTGGTTTCCCTGAAAAGGTAACATTTTGTTTTTTATAGTCTAAATAAAAAATCTTTCATTCAAATGAAAACAAGCGACCGCTATCAATGTTAATGCTTCGCACTTATCCATACCCTTATTTGTAACTTGTAATGCTGCTTAACGTCCCTACATGGAGACGGCACCAACGTCCCAATGCTGGGGAAGTACTAAAAACTTGGCCTATGCTCAGCATTTATGGCTGGAGAGCAGGGAGGGTTCTTTAAAACGCCGGCACCAACTGTGACACGGGACCACAATCTTGACTGGCCTTGGATAACCATAAAAATGTAAAGGGATGGGAAGCATTTAACAGCATATTTACAATATCAAGTTATAAATAGTTGCAGTAAAGTTACAAGAAGTAGGAAAACTGAATCTCAATTAAATCTTGCAGTTTTGTAAGGTATGGTGCATTAGTCTTTGTACCTTAAGGTCAAATGGTATCTTTAATAATCTCATAATTATCTAAAATATGAAACTTTCGTTGGTTGGCTGGTTGGTCGGTTGAACTTTAGTCGGTCGGTTGGTTGTTCTGTTTAACGCCCACTTAATATTAGTTAACTTATATGAAGACGTCACCATGTGCCGATGAAGTTCGACAAAGTTTGCTCATGCTCGACACTTATGGTCGTAGAGCAGGGAGGGTTATTTAACGTGCAGACTCTCACTGTAGCACGGGACCTCGCTGTTCGCTCTTTCATCGGTAGGACAAGGTAAGCAAACTGCAGCGAACACGGATTCGAATCCACAGCCTCACAACCAGAAGGGAGCATGCTAACAAATAGGCAATAGCAGCCCTACAGGTGAAAAATGTCATGTTTCGACCCTTCTTATTTTACTTAGATTTTCTTTCATTAATCTACAGTGGCACGGGACCTCGGTTTTACTGTCACATCCGAAGGACAGCAAAAGTCACCCACAGCGTAGTGTGGATTCGAACCGACGAACTCACGATCAGATGGTGACCACGACTCTTGCACCGGAAATGCATTGTTTAACTATAAAATTATTATGATCATAAATGCACGGGAAAAAACAGTGATCAATCTCATAAATCCTATTAAAAGCATATATAAAGAGTCGGGCAAACACGGACCCCAATCATCCAATGACAGTTTCAAACCTTCAAGATTAATGCCGATGTGTGCCAGTGCATCAATGAGCGACGCCACAGATACATTGCCATTCTTCACGGCAATATATTCTCTGATAAGTTGCCAAAATGTTTCAGTTGGACCGTATTGCTTGTAGTAATTTATTCTATCCAAACAATCACAGGGTAATCCGAGGTGTCGCCCCAATGTCTCAATCTCTGTCAAACCTGTAAAGAACAGATAATGTAAGTGACACATTCACGCACACAATATTGTTGGCCTAACAATATTAATCATTAAAAAATCGGATATACAACAATCGACATAGCTGTTTCCAAATGATTGGCAAACAATAACTGATTTCATTGCTTTGTTGCATTGTTGTCTAACACCCAACTCAAGAAACGGGCGCTCATATGGAGACGTCCCAATGCCGGTCAAGTATGTTTAATTCAACTTGTGGCTATTCAGCAGTGAGGGTTCTGTGACGTACCGACACCCATTGTTGACCTCCTCGGGTCCTATTTGAGGGATACGGAGCGCCAACCGTAACGGACTCGAACCACAACTTACCGTTAGATGGCGAACATACTAACAACGAAGCCACGGCGACTCCGATTGGTCTGATCAATGATGGGGTCGCTGTCTCCTTGTTATATTGGAACTATACAGTGAGGAACAGACAAAATCATATTGCCTCTAATTCACTGTATAAATTGAATGTTCGTGTCATAATTTTGCAGGATCAAACAAACAAATTCCGTCATTTCATCAATTGCATTTCATATGTTTTAGGAATCTGGTTTTATTTTCTTATCTATTTGATCCTGTCAGTTCGACCGTTTACTCGTTAAGCAGAGAACGGCGAAGAAAAGAAATACATGTATCACTTTTCATAAATGAAAATGCCCATAATTGTATTTTGACATGTATAGCGCTTTGAATTTGTAAATTTGCCATAATTAATATTCTAAACGGCGAAACTACAAAGTATATAACTTCGCTCTTCTCTGAAAGTTTCTGCATCTTTTTATTTTCGAGAAAACGATTATACCTAAGAGTTCTTGATATCTCTCACAAAAAGCCCTTATTTCAGATGGGACTCGGGGTAACCGCACACTGTCTTTTTCATGGAAATATCCCGATCTCTGGTTACATATCTCAGGAATTATTCTGTACAATACATCAGCAATTTCTGTTGTGTACACGGCCTCTGATAATGGTTTACAACTTCTTGTTCTGCTTGTGATAGTCTCTTGTAGTTTTCGTTGTAAAGTCGCATTCTGAATCTGAAGCTAGCAGAAAAGAGAAAAATACCAAAACTTATAGTTTCCATTTTCATTCATGCAACTGAATCTAATGTTGGATAACGTTGTTTGCGTAGATGAGTATGAATATCGCTAAAAATACATTGACATTCTAAAATTAAATGGTCAATGCAGATCTTAGTTTTGTAAATGTTTTCTCCCATTGTGTATGGTCGAGAATTATACACTCATCCAAAATTAATAAGTAAATGAACATTCACTCACCATTTGTATCTTTGAATGAAAATCTAGCTCAATAAGTGTACACTTATACAGTATGCCGAACCTTTCCATACATTTACCTGTTCAATGGCAAGTTTCTGTTCAATATGTTCTTTGGTCAATTCTTTGACATAACTGAATGGAAAGTGATTTTCGCTGCACATGCCATCCATTTTCCTCATTAGTTCGGCCTTTAATCTATGATTGGACTCTAGTAAATCGGAACTCTCTTGTAATCGGAGTTGTATAAGTTCTTGGATTCTTCTTTGTAAATGCGTTATCTCGCCCATCAATTTAGTAGTTTGCAGCGCCATAGAAGCTTGTACATCGGACAATAGCTTTCTCTCAATGCTCCAGAGGAACTCTTTCAGAAGATCGTATCGAACAGTGGCTGGTCGTGAATCTGCAAATAATTGAAAGAATCTATCTACAGGGTCTTTTCTCGCTATTGGCGCTACCTGGCTGACAGTATCTGAACAATCTGAACAAGTGTTCTTAAATGTCTATACTTCTTTACACAGACAGATAATATACGTTAGTATGAAAACAGAATGAAATACTACATACCTGTTTCCAAATATCTCTGGATTTGCGATATGGCTTCTTTTTCAGCACGAGGTAAGTTTCCTCTGATTTGTTTGAGAGTTTCAAATAATCTCGGTATTTGTACTCCATCGTATGTCAACAGTAAAACATCCCTCCCAAAATCCATGGCTAATGCTACTTCATACAGACACCAGTCATCGTCTATAAAAGCTTTCGTAACGATGGCAACAACCATCTGACACTTTGGAATTAAATGTCTTGCATTTTCGTGACGAAGAATCCCTACGTCTCCGTCCCTCTGCCTGTGAAGACATTTGTTTTTCTTTTCGAATATCCTTAGCCAGTCCCTAGACAAATGTACATCACCGTCACAGGATGACAGATAAATTGTTTTTGCAGAAAAACAAATAACGTAAGGTTTCTTCTTCGACATACTTTTTAAGCGACCTACAATATAAAACACATATTTATGATAAGAGGAAATTAGAAACATCGATGGATTGTTAAAATAACATATTAATATACATTGAAAACAGAATAGATCTATATATGTTAACGCTTGAAAATACGTTACCCAATTTCCTTTTTGTTATATCTTAAATAATGAAATCAGGTCATAGATTTAAAAAGCTAATCCATTTTAGTATAGATAGATAGAGTAAAACTTCAATGCGTCGGATTTCTTGAAATTTTCGTTCTGTGAAACTTTCTTTGAGTCCCGAATTATTACCTTATGTAATACTATTAAAACTCTACTCATAACTCAAAGTTTTAAGAGTCGAAATTCCCCGTCGGCGTAAATATCTACCTGTAAGAGAGATTGCCGACCGGTTAGCCTACAGTCGCAGTGAACGCAAATTGAAAGTTTTTTTTCATTACAAAATGTGGGTGTGGGGAAAGGGGTTGTTATTGTATGCCTCCAGAAACATCATGGATAGAATCAAGGAACACAACACTTGAGTCGAAGTCCCGATGTCTCGAAGATTTTCAAACGGGTCCTTGAATATATAGAAGATTCTCTGCATATAGTTTTCTTGCTTTCAATTTTCAATTAGTAATTTCGATTCATTAATATTTTTCATTTGAAACTTTTAAAAACTCGGATCACTTTCTACTTTAGCGTACTCTAAAATAATTTATAATCAACAATAAAAGTCCAGGAACTCGAGCTTCCGCTGGATACAAGATAAAAATTGGAATGACATTAGGTACCCTTGACAAATCACTCGTAATCGTAAGTGTATGGAGTTTCATTATTGTTTATTTGACAAATTCTAAATGTAAATAAATGAATAAAGTCACAATCTGATTTATATCATAACTCTAAATCAAATTTCATAACAATTGGTCAATTTTATTGTAAAATGAACAAAATATGATCAATTGAAATATCGCTAACTTACGATTACGAGTGATTATTACGAGTGATTTTGATCGTAAGATTTTTTTGTGAAAGCACCCCTGAAGTAGTAGGAATTAGTGCCGCGCCTACATAAATGAGATGGCGTCAGGTAACGAGAGAGAGAGAGAGAGAGAGAGAGAGAGAGAGAGAGAGAATAAGTACCGGACAGTGCAGATCGATTCAAATGGGTAAAGATTAATATTTCATCTCGTGACGTCCATAAAAAGAAAAAGAAACCAGAAAAATTGGTATGTTACACATCATTGTGAATTTTCTAACCTGTTTTGATGTTTAATCGGGGCCAACACATTTAATGCTTGCCCAGTCATTAGCTACCTATTTATTGCTATTCATGTATCCTCTGAATTAGCTACATATCATCCATTAATAGAGTCTTAGTTTGAGTTTTTTTTTTATCTCTACTCAATATATCATATCCCATTTCCTGGTTTAACTGAACACTTGTGAGGGACTCTGATTTCATTATCTAGAAAATACCAGAACTGGACTAGAATTAGCTGAAAACTGAATACTTATGTTGCTTTTCCCGATAGAGAAAATTATTCTTTATCATTAACATTTATATATAAGTAAAGGAACTATCATTTACTCGAACCTTTCATTGGTAGACTTTCCTTTGTAATTATTGCTTCTCCATTATCAATATTTTCTTTAGTTATACAGCGGTTGCATTAAGATGATGGATATTTTTTTTAATAAATTTAGACTTTATCCTATTATTGTGAGGGTTCAGTGTTCTACTGAACCATTCCGTGACCCAGGAACCCGGATTGTAACACACCCCTCCCCCAAGAGCAAGAGAAGACAAATAGTCGTTGAGATTTTTATTCACCGACCTGGTTGTCTGAAGGCAAATAATACACACCTCTCTCATAAATTCCCATGATCGACAAAATAATCCGAAATTATGTTACTCAGTTATGTCCGTGTACGTTTCACCTTCTTTAAACTTTGTGCGAGATGCCGTCTAACTTGTTTTGTGAGACTATCCCAGGAATGATGCAAAATTATCGTATACGACACGTAGTCTTTCAGTTCAGATGATTTATATTAGATAAAAAAACTAAGAGGCAGATACTAACATCATTTCGTACAGGGAGTTTTTAAAGCCGCGAATTTGTGAGATTATGGTAGACTTGGTTAACTACATGTACAAATTTGTGAATTCTAACCAAGTGTAATTGAAAAAAAAAGAATAATGATAAACAATTAACTACGGAAAGACAGTATTTGGATTAATGAAATCGTCACAATGGTAAAAACCAAAGCGGGCATTATCATGAATAAGCTGACGCTGTTAAAAAGAATGCGGAAGTAAACAAACAAAAACAGTGTATATATTATGGTCTGTCTGTTAATGAGATTGGTGTACAATGTATTTATAAACTGACATACCTTCTTGTGAAAGACTTTTTCTCCTTATACTTACTCTCTTCTTATAGAAATCTAGGTATTATGCACGTAGTTTTTGAACACATCTGGATACCGAAGAGATTCCTCAATCAATATTCAAAGCACTTTAAAATTTTTGAGCAAGTAATGGCTATACTATAAACACGGAAGTAAAAGCAACTACCCGATGAAATGAAATAAATTGGACTTTTAAACACAAATATTGTCACACAAACTGTCGTAAGTATTAGAAAAACCGATCGACTTCAATTTCTCACATGTAAGGGCTTAGTAGGAATATACTGAATCGCTGTACGCCTCAATAAGCCCGGAGAGTGGTATTTAAGTTTTTCTGTACCTTGTTCTGTAGAAATTTAATAGAAACTATTAGGCGAATCAAGCAAACGATATGTATATATTAGGTCTCCCTACATTCGTTCATACACACACACACACACACACACAATATATATATACTTGTCAGTTCTGTTCACTCAGGTGGTATGATGGTATAATGATCAGTACTGGTCA
>JACSZP010049289.1:0-13229 GCA_016161895.1 Pinna nobilis | reverse complement strand
TTATCTTAATGTTAATAGTAAGTGTATAAATTTATGTAAACATGTTACAGACATTAAAAATTGATTTCCTGATTCCTTAATTCAAAATTTTAGATTGTTATCTTTGAACGATTTAACGGATACAAGTAATGTCGGATCAGACAGCTCAGTTGTTGTTTCAGCATCCACTTGGTTTGCGGGTAGTTTGAGTTAAAACCTCTCTGGCCATTTACATTTTCCCTTAGCTTGTAACAATTTGTTAGCAATTCATTGGATGACTTTGATTCTTTCACAATATTCCATATATCAAAATTTGAAATCTTAAAAATACGACTTTAGTGTACACTGGCTCGTCTTAGCTTGCCTTTTCCATCAACATTGTAATAAATCCAAAGTTAAGACACTACATAACCAGCTATTCTTCTATTGCAGCTTCTGCCAAATTTGAAAAGATGCGTTATACAGTGAGATCTGATATAGAAACACCAGCTACCATAAGCATTCCATTTTATATCAACCCACCAGCAACTGAGAGTGATGTGGAGTGGACTATGAATAGTGAAACATCAAATGAAACACTGAAGGATTCTGCTAACATATCTTTGTCATTAAATGGTGCTGATGTACAACAAACACTCCACGGTGTAGATGTCATACTAAAAGGACAATCTGCCAACATGACCATACGTACGTTTAAAGATTATTATGAAGGGAACTACACCCTTAAAATCATAAGTGGTCATACAGATAGTGCAGAGGTGAAAATTGCTCTCATACGCTCAGGTAAGTTTCTTTAATAACAAAATTCTATGTACTGCTGCATCAGGTGCCAAGGAACGTTAAATGAAAATTTTCATCAGTTATATAATACTTTTTGTTTTGTTCGACGGTATCTTATTAGACTTGAATTCATGTCATAGTGTTGCACATACATATGATAAAATGCACCATAGATAAAAAATAGGACGGTTACTATTTTCTTGTCTTTTTTCGATTTGTAGGCCCTCCGGACACTCCTTCAGAATTCAAGCTATCGGACAAAAAAGAGACCAGTGTTGTCCTATCATGGACCAAAGGGTCTGATGGTGGACATCCCCAAACATTTGTGATATTGTACAAAGAGGAAACAGCCGCGGAATACAAAATAAAAAAAGTTGTCGACACAACAATGGACATCACCATCAGAGACGAAGTAAAAAATCTGAAGTCCGATACTAATTATGAATTCATCTTGTATTCATTCAATGAAAAGGGAAACAGCACAGGTTACACGACTTTGGAAGAGAGGACAGTAAGAGGTACGCAGTAGATATGATAAGCAATCCGTCTCAATATTATTTTTTGTGTAGTTATCTATGCTGTTGTGCGGATATCTGTTTGTGATGTTTTCTCATTTTGTTTTGTTCATGGATTTGATATGTTTATATGTACTATTGATTTCAGTATATTTTTTGCTGGCTCTCCATATCTCATGATCAGTGTTATAGAACACTCCAGTATTACTGAGATTGTTTAAAAATTGTAAGGTACATTCTTATACAAACAGGAAATGTCTTCTACTAGAATTTAGTAGAACGCGAAGAAATAAAAAAGAATATGTGCATATCTAAGATCACTTACTGTCATAAGTCAGTCTCTGTATACCAATAGAAAGGGTCTGTATGTAAAGAAAACACTAAACAGCATCAAATCGGAAAGAGAGTGTAATCATATTTTAAAATAACAACATGAAGATGTAACAGCCAAATCTTTCTACAGAAACTTCGACATCTTCGCAATCCTCGCTGAACGGAGGACTTGTAGGAGGGGCAGCAGGAGGAGGGGCAGCTTTACTGGTGATAATTGCTGTTTTAGTAGTCATCCTGAAACGGAGGCGTAACAAAGCACAAGAGAACGGTATAGAAATATTTGATCATTATGAATATGTCTAAAAGTAGTCCCGTAGTGTTTACGAACCTTCATAAAAATAATCAACTTAATAATGTTTAATTTACTATATTTTTAGTATTGCTAAGTACATGTATTTGTAGTTTATTGTACCTATCGTCGCTCATATACAGGAATGTTCTAAATATCTCTTTTTTTGGCGTGCTTAGTGTACTTGTACGTGAGCATTTTTCTAAATTCTTTATTTCTTTACAGATACTAAAGGCATACTGAATAGCAAAGAAATGTAAGTATTTATGGATTGGTTATATAGAAATTAGCATGAAGAAATAATATTTTGTTTACTACATCTTCAGTTTAGATAGGTAAAGCATGCATTTGGAAAACTACAGTTTTGAGATTCATAAGGTTAGATTATGCTCTGTGATGTAAAGAGTCGAACAACTTGGAATATCCATAAGTATGTATATGTTATAAATGTAATTCACTTGTACTGTTACTGTTAACTCTGAACAGATAGTTAGATAAGTTCAATTTATCTACTCTTTCTTACAGCCTTATATTGAATCATACTTTTGATTTATATATTGTCTACATGTGTATCCTTCTCTCATACTCAAGCTAAAAAATATTATGTTATGGACAAAACCGGCATGTGGAATTGAGTGATGAATGATGATAACTTCCTTTACATTTTGATATCATTGCAACTCTCTATTATTCTCTCTGTCGGGGCAGGAACATGCTATCGTGCAACACTTCGTGTTTCCGTAGTTTCTCTACTTGTAGTATTGATAAACAAAACATGTATTTATTCACAGGGGAAGGAAGTTGTTAGTTAATACAGTCTAATTTGCCTTTGTGATGCACTGAATTAAAGAAAGCCTTTAAGAATCTTATGTGACCTAAATAAGGGTCACCAAATGGCTTTATCTTATATAAATCACCTGAATTAAGAGAACACCTGTCATATGTGACCCTTTTTCGCCCTTCTCTTAGACGGTCTCTGAGAACATGATAAACTGTAGCTTGGTTCTTGACTACTATGTCTTCCCTTTTGAAAATGAAAAATTTTTTTGAAGTTTTTACCGACGATAATTTATAATTCTGCATATGTTAAATCTAAGGCCTCGAAAATATTACATACTATCAATATAGGCCATCTGTTTGATAAATCATTATGCGTTCTCTGCATTTGTAGGTTTGATTTGGTTGTCATATTGTGTTCCTCGGAGATGATATTTCATTATGATAGACACACAATTTATGTATTTCTTTAGGTCAGCTGGGTCATCAAGACAAAGTGATGATGATGATGGTGAAGGTAACTTCTTTGTTCACCTGTACAATCGATATTTTGTTCTGAGGTTAACATGGTTCAACGTTTCATGACAGGTTATATTGGGTAACACTTGCCTAAAACCTCGTTCATCATTTTAATTTTACTTAATCAGACAACCATGGGTATATATAGACATTTCCTTCTTCCTGTTATTCTAACGCCAAAATACCTAATAATATTCAGCTGATGAACCAAAACGAACTTAAAGAAAATAAAAGGAACAGTAAAAAATCAATGTGCGTGAGCAAGAAATAAATAAATCTGTAAACTACATAAAATACATATCCCTGGACATAAAAATACTGTTCAGTAAAACTTAGAATCCAGGAAATAGAGATATGTTGGCGTTTTTAGCTCTCTTAAGCCAAAGGCTCAATTGAGCTTTTCTGTTCACATTTTCCCGTCGCCGTTGTCGTTGTAAACTTTTCAGATTTTCATCTACTTCTCCAGAACCACTAGACCAAATTCAACCAAACTGGGACACCATCTTTTGGTGAAGGGGATTTAATTTTGTCCAATTGAGAGTGCAGATCCTTATCAAAGGAGAATTGTGATTAAAATGTTGTTCTCAAGAACCACTAGACCTATAATTACTGACGTGATTCCATCCTGATGGAAAACACATTCAAGTTTTTTTTTTTTCAAATTGTGGCCACCGGGGTCAAGATGGGGTCACAGCAGGGGTCCAAAAATTAACATAGGGTTATAAAGTGAAATATCTTTTAGATTTTTCCTCTCAAAAACTTCAAGTGTTCTTTTTACCAAATTAATATGGCAGCATCAAAATATTATTACAGTGCAAATTCGTGTTTGTTCAAATGGTGAGTGCTTGGGCTCAAACTTTAACATAGGATTATATTGGAAACTATCTATAAAAATCTTCTTCTCAAGAACAGTAAGTGTACAAATTATCAAATTAATATTGGAGCATCATTATAAAGTGTAAATTTAAGTTTGTTCAAATGGTAGCTCCGGGGGTCAAGATGGGACCCCAACAGGTGTCCAAAGTTGAACATAGATTAATATAAAACATATATGTTAAAATGTTCTTCTCAAGAACAGTAGGTGTACAATTTATCAAGTTGATATGAATGCATCATTGTATAGTGCACATTCAAGTTTGTTCAAATGGTAGCCGTGGGGGTCAAGATGGGGCCATAATAGGGGTCCAATGTTTAACATAGGTCATCTCAAAACAATCAGTGTACAATTTATCAGATTAATATGGTAGTATCATTACATTCACCGTAGTGTCTATTTAAGTTTTCTCAGGATCGGGATGGGGACAATAGGGATCCAAATTTTAAGATAGGTTTGTATAATGAAATATCATCAAAATCTTTTGGTATTCGAAGATACAATTTAATCTTTGTCCATGCTTTTCTCTGGTGACATATTATCGATCCAACATTTATGCTACTTTGTGAAACAAAATGCTGAGGTGAGCAATGTGTCCCATGGGCCTCTTAATTTTGAAGCAATATGTTATTTCATACGAGCACTCTCTTGTCCGTTAAGACGAAACCCTTTAGTAAATATCAAATAATTGAATCGATGTTGCTTTGAAAAGAGCTTGTCATCAACCACAAAGAATGTCAGATTGTTTTATTTTTTAAACAAGACTGGTATCCCCTTCCTTGAGATGAGACAGCAAAGACAGGGTTCCCACATCAGTTCAATTTTGGCATCTCGGATGTATGTTTCTGTCTTACAGTTCATCGTACTTGTCGACGTTCTAAAGGCCCCAAAAGGTTATGTTTCAGTTTTCCTATTACAAAACGTCGGACACATGACTTTCTTTTATCAAGTCACTTAATTGTTACGTCATTATCAAACAGATATGTGACGGGTCATTTAATTGCAATGTCATAATAGATAAGTTTGCTAAAAAGGTATCGTATCGTGCATTTGGCGATAGGTTATTTAAAAGCTGGTTAACTATCGATGACTCTGTCTTTGAAAATAATGATTTGTTATATCAAAGGACTGGATTTGTCCAACATTAAGTGCATTACATTTAGTCACATTTTTATATAAGAGGAACAACTTTTGAAAAAGGCTCGGAAGTGAATCAAAGATTGTACGGGAATAGTATAGTATAGTATATAGTTCCCGAGAAAAAATATTGTTGTGTTCTTTACCCCAGGTGGCCTAAAGGACAACCCTTTGTACGGAAGTAGCCCAGGTGGCGCTAATGTTGTACAGGGGGCCAGTGCGGTACCGGAAAATCCCAATCTATATGCGGAAGTTGTGAAACCAAAGAAGAAAACTCCAGCAAAAGAGAGTCAGGATCCTCCTCTTATTTATGCTGAAGTGGACAAATCCAAAAGGAAGGGAAAAGGTAGCGTGATTGATACATCACTTTTTTCTAAGCTATTTACTTAAATAGTAAATATACTTTGTCTTGCTCTAGATATGATGTTATGCATTTATTTAATCACATATATTTTCATTTTTCAGGACTGATAAAACTAAAGAAGCAAAATCCACCCAGTGTGGGTGAGGATCCGCCACCTATCTATGCTGAAGTTAACAAGTCAAACAAGAAGAACCGTAAAGGTATTGTTTATTTTGATGAATCTGACTCCTCCACCAAATATACACTTGAGCATCTGCTGCATAAAGCAAATTCTCATAGAGATTTATACTATCGCACGTATATACTGGAATAAGTATATATTGTTAGAAATAATTTCTAGGGTTTAATGTTTGATTTTTGAAGGTCACGATGTTGGCTGGTTTAAAATCAAAGTTATTTGCATAAAAGAAATGTTCTTGATGTCACCGCCAATGAGATGAACAACGATTACGAAACCAAAATTACATATTGAACTAATTGTATATTTTATCTAAATAGCCAGGAACCTTTTTCTACAATTTGATAGGTGTTGTTTCTTTAAGAAATATATATGAAAATCGCAATACCCGATGCCGTTTTCTTGTTTAAACAAACCCTTTTGTGAAATGTTAGCCATTTGTTTAAGAAATAAATTGAAAATAATGGTCAAAGAACAGAAATCGATATACACATTTTTTTACAGATTGACTAACGAATCAAAATTACATTTTATTCTCATTTAAAGTCAAAAGTGTTGATTGTGTTGACGGTAATTTTATAATTTGCAGGAAAACAGCAGAAGCAAAAGACAAACACAGGTATGGACTGTCATTATTGACTAATTTATTCAATTTGTCACCTAGATTATGTACTTCCAATGTACTCCACTTCTAGATTGTAATGGTAAATGGTTCAAACACTCATTAGTAACAGTTACATAGACATACATTTTGTCTTAAGATGATGCAGCATTGATGTTGATGAATTGTGTTATTGTAGGAGACGCGTATGAAGTTGTGGAAGGATTCAAGGAGAAGGAGACACAGTTTAATGACCCTGTAGAAACGCAGAAAAACAAGGAAGGTGGACAACGTGGATATAGGGTAAATACTAACACCCCCTCCGGATAGACCCGGGGTGTACACTGAAAGTCTTCCATCTATCCATCCTGCCTTCCAACTTTCTGTCATTATCATAAGTATGCTGGTTTGAAAGCTAAGCTTGAATTTATCTTCCGTCGATGTGTATGTCCATCCACCTCCCATCATAGCATTGTCCACCATCTTTGATTTTATGTAAAGATGAAGGATATGAATTAAGGAAATCAAGTAAATTTTGTTGGTGAGTTATTTGTTTCGTTGCTTAACGTCCTTCACAAGAATCACTCACTGATATGGGGACTTCGTTGTATGCCGTTGAAGGGCGACACATTAGACCCACGCTCAGTACTTTAGACCACTGATTAGGAGTGATTATGCAAGGTGGCGATACCTACTGTAACAGTGAGTTTCAGCAAACCGCAGCGACGCGGGGATGCGAACTCACAACATCAGAAAACGAACTAGCTGATCACTGAGGCATTGCGACGGCTACCTTGAATTTAGTATGACATAATTTTTGCACAATTCAACGTTCTTTTGCACCTTTGTTTTTGACTACGTGCCTGAAAATGTACATGACTTCAGTCCCTGTTAGAGGGCACCTGATGTTGGTATTTGAATGTCCCTCTCACAGTTTTATTTTAAGTTGTAAATTAAATCAAATATATTGCTTTTCGTAGTCTAGGTTCAGTATTTTGCATTTTCATTTCAAGAAGAATCAATAATGAATTTATAATTATGTAATAATACAGCTGTTCTTTTTGAATGACAACGTTGAGGAATTTTATTATTTCACATGTCATTTATTCTATTTTAAGAACCAAGATGGGTTACTGTACGTTGATGTCAAGTTTGATCAGCCACCTCCAACTGGAAAGCCGATAATCCGTGGGGAGGAAAGGACGGGATACGCTATGATTGAATTTGAAGAGCCGCCTACATACTCTACTGCAGATGATGTGAAGGGAGCAGAGGGAGGGGAATAAAGCAGCAGCCATAATACAAAAACTACAACAATACACTACGCCCATATCATATGCGCATATTAAAGGGGAGGGGAATAAAACAGCCGCATTATTTTACAACCGACAACGGATCTTGCCGAACTCTGATGTTATGTTAGTGTAAGGGAGGAATAAAACATCGTTGTCTGTATATACACGTAATTGTAACTAATACAATACATCTACGTAATAGAAAGGCCAAAGAAACAACATCAATATTATAAAAATACCACAATGAAATTTTCCATAAATTCTGTATGTATTGCTAAGAAATGGTAGAAAACATATTGGACGATAGACTACTTATATTGATGTAATTGCTGGCAAAAGAACTATATTCGCCAAGTGACAAATCTCGCTACCTCATTTAATTTTACCCCAATTTCTTGGTTTACCTTTGAAATTATTTGTTTTACTTACTCGGAAATCGGAACGATGTTTTTCCTAAAAACTCAATAAATTCATTAAAATATGCATGTTTGCAAGATCTATAGAGTAGCAATTAAAATCAGTTGGTGAGATTTGGTACTTGGTGAGAATTAGTCGGGGAACAATAGTGATTGAATTGAGGGACTCAATCATACATTGATGACAGAAAGCAGTAACATATTATAACTTTCTCTTCCACATCATTTTAGACAATAAAGGGGACAGGCCATGTAAAAGCAATATAATAAAACAGAACATAAAGCAAAAGTGGTCATATACATATATTGTCAGAAGTGGAGGGGAGGGGGACATGTTAAATAGAACAGAGGCAGATCAAACATAACCCAAAACATTTAACCGTGGTATTATTGCAAACACTACATCACACCCAAATACAAATTAGAAATAATTATCATTCGACTTCTTTACCATACCGCTACTGCGAATATTGTGCTGAACACACAACAGGACAGTTATGGTCTATTGATCATCATACATGCATTATTATATTCGACCAAGTATGCACATATCCCTTCAACTTTTCTTGTACCTATTACCATCGTCTAACTACACTAGATTTCGATGTTCAGAAATTCGACCGGGGCGATGCAGGAATAATTTACTGATGATTACATTTAATTGACTCTTGGTTTATTCCAATACACGGATAATGGTAATAAAGTGGTCTGATCGCACCCTGAATGCTTATTAGGTAGAACACAGTACTAAAGACCCGTACCCGGTGGGTGAAATCATAAGATGATTATTAGAAATTAAAATGAACACGTAATTTTATGCTCGCTTGTACATATACTTTATATGTTTTAGGATAATGAATTTTTCATTCTTTTTTGTGCATTTGTGTTATATTGTATCAAGGTACGAAGTGATGATGGCGTAAAAGTGTTTATTGCTAGTTGAAATTGCTTATTGAAGGATTTCTTTGTGCACTTTATTGTATCTTATATATTCAATAAAAAATACGATACAAACCATCTAGCCTTCATACCGCGATTAGCATTGTTTCATAAGGTCGATATTTCTAACGAGGCGTAGTTGACGCTGCACGCATTTAAAAACTTATGAAAAAACAAAAACAAATAGAATTTATTTCATATTTACATGATGTAAAATAGTTAAAAAGTAAAGTAGTTTTGAAGTATTTACATATATAAAAAGTGACAGTACCAAGGAGGCAATATATCATTCAATTATCTAAAGGCACGGTGTTTCTCTTAGTGATTATTATCTGAGGTTTGACCTTTCATAATAATACACTTTAAACAAAAACATATATATTGCACCTCATGAAATGAGAATTTTTTGTCATGGGCATTTGTCTGTGTCTGAAATCTTATAACATTTTGTTTCTTGACGTTGGTTTATTTAATGGCCCCATTTGTACTTATGATGCATCTGTAAATGATATGAAGTTTGAAAACAAACAAACAAAAAAGTAAAGTTAAAAAAAATCGAGCAACCTCAGTACCTTTTGATAACCATGATTTTTTATTTCCCAATAAGCAAGTTTTACTGTAAAAAAATCCTGATACGTTTTCTTTAGTAGGAATGTTAGCTTAGTATAAAAATTATGTATCTTAGGACAATTTTTATTATGAATATTCATGTTTTTTAAATGGTTGTGGTAGTGCCTTTATTTACAATGGTGTTTTTTTTATTTGTGTTTGTTGTGTTGGTGTACTAAAAGGACTGTTGGATATGTAGATTTTTATGTTTTATTCACAACATTTATTTTCTGCTCAACATCTAATCGAGAAATTTAGTAAAGATATGATTAACCACAAAGGAGACTGTACTTAGAAACCATTCTACGCAGCAAAGAATTTCGGTCTCACAACACAGGTTGTCTCTAATAGTGTTGGCATTTCACGACGATACGTTCTACTGCATATGGGTAAGAGAACTGTAGATAATGGTTCGTAGAAATCTAATTTTGTAAACATCCGAAGATTCTTGTTTAACAAAATTTGATGGATAAACAAATTTGTAATATCGGTGGTTTTAAATCATGTATAGTATATGTATTGTCAATCATAAAGGACTTTCCAATTAGATGTGTTGGTATATATTCATTTTTACTATTTGTTATCTAAACCAATTTTCATTCCGGCAGGCAAGTCTTCCATTTTCGGGGAGAGTGGGTGCAATTTTGCATTTTATCCTTCCGAATCGTTTTTTCTCCCGGCTTTGTACAGAACATTTATAAACGTTTTTATCTATGGAAATAATGTATTTTACGAGTTTTGGGTGTGAATCAATTAAGAATACGCTTTGACCTATTTACGATCATATTTATAAGCTGAAGGTATTTAGAGTATGTATGTATTTCATGCTTCTTTTATCCGGCGCCTTTTTCATGTAAATGTTGCTGGTAAATGATGTAGTTTTTTCGAGTTTTTCACAGAAGTTCCCCAATGGAAAGCTTTAATTCTACAAATTGGATCAGCCCGGATTCAACAAGTCGGGTTGTCGTATGATTTTGTGCATCCCTTGCATATAACACATATCTCTCTACAATTATAATATTGCTAGATATTTACTCAAGAACTTCTTTACCAGATTTGTAGAAATAAAAATTGCTAATTTAACAAAAGAATTTGAGTTTACAATTAACTTTGATTTTTTTTGTGTGCATATCATTATGTCATTATAATTCAACATAATTTCGATTAAATAATTCAATTTCATCATGTTTCAATATAACCGCATCATGTTTTTTTCCTACTTTATTTTCCAGGATACCCATAGTTTATCCTCAAGTTTTATACTGATACATTTTCAACTTTCCCTAACCCTAATGCATTGTGCATACTGGTATTTTTATCATTGATAACCTATGGTTTTACAGATAATGTATCGACGTTAAAGCTCTTCATAACAATTGTCTAAATAAAATTATCCTAAATTCTTTCGGAAACCATGTAGGTCCTCCCGTTTCAGATTTATAAAAATAAAAAAATTAAGACTTCAGAGATGATATTGTACAAATTGGATAGGTTGCTACAAATGCTCTGCTACTTTTTTCTCGGAGATTGTACGACTCCCTATTTCATTTATTTCCTTCATTTCTGTACGGGGATCACCACGGATGAGAAGTTCATTTTATAATTTTTCCGGAAGTCACAAGAGTCTCCCTTCCGGGGTTTTGTGCTTTTCTACAAAGTGTCGTCGTATATTAATGTTTGCCATTGAAATTTTGTTTGATATATTTAATCAGTAATCAGAAAGAGACTTGGAACCTTTATGTGGAATCAATGTTTATTTAACACTTATGTTTGTCAACGCTAACAATGTTGATCGCCAAGATTGCACTTGGCCCTCGTGCTATTTTTTACATTTAGACGTTTCTCATTATAATGCAATGTATTCATTGATGAAATCTGTTAAATTGTGATTTAATTAGATTTTTAATTGATATTCAAGATGCTAAATTAAGTGTGCAACATTAATAAACGCTTTTTAGTTTCAAACTGACCGTGTTTTATATCTTTACTTTTACTATGTCTCGGCCAAGACTTTGTGGTTGGCGTGTTAAACTTCTGATCATGAGGTCCTTGTTCGAGCCTAAGCCAGGTCGCAGTTGGTTGTCCCTATCTTACGACTCAGTAAAAACCGAGATTCTGTGTGACAGCAGGTGTTGGTACATGAAAGAACCCTCCCTGCTTTACGGTCATATTTGCCGAGCTTGAGCAACATTTGTCGCCCTTTATCGGCACACGGTGACATATCCATATAAGTTTAAGAGTCTTGAGTGGAACGTTAAACAACAGTACAACAAACAGACAATGTATTGGCATGCAAAGTCAATACGACACTGTTTTTTCTGTGAATTTTGTACTGCTCAGTGATATTGACTAGGTATGAGAAAAAACATTATTTACTTTTCTGCTTATCTGAAGAATAAGCCAAACATAATCGTGTACATACGCATGAATATATAACAAATACAGAAAAGATCTGTATAATGAAGCTAGAATTGAAAATATACCATTCAAGTAATCTACAGCTGAAGCTATGAAAATATTCGAAACATATGATTGAATATTTATATATAGAAATACCCCCATCCCATTCACCCCCGAAAAAATTAGTATATATTAGAAAT
The DNA here is from genome assembly GCA_016161895.1 of Pinna nobilis. Taxonomy (NCBI): domain Eukaryota; kingdom Metazoa; phylum Mollusca; class Bivalvia; order Pterioida; family Pinnidae; genus Pinna; species Pinna nobilis. The sequence continues at coordinate 1,024 of JACSZP010049289.1, read as the reverse complement.
AACAAAATTTAAATAGAGATAGAAATTGTTTGATTAAAAAACAAGAATAATCTCTATCTGAAACCATAGAAAGCATACAACAATGGACATACGTATGTAACAGTATAACATGAAATAATACGAAGAAATAGATTTTTACTGGATAAAAAGAAACAAAGACATGAACATACATGTGGCTACTGGACATATAATCACAGAAAACCATTTGTATGTAAAACTCAGAAATATATTCACCAATAACCTGAAACACTAAAAAATCTGAAATCAATTAAATATTTCGTTTTAAACCGTAAACAACGATGCTTAAAAATTATAAAATGACTGAAATCATAAAATAAAATCCAACTAAACAGTTGTTCCTTCTATATGTTAATTCAATTTGATTTCCTTATTTACAACATTATTTGGAATAGTTTAAAGCGATCATTTGTAAGACTGTATTGAATATGAAAATCATAGATAACAGGGTATCAGTCGCCAGAAGAATCAGGAATCAATGTTTAAATTAAGTGGATTTTGAACACACGAGGACCTCTGATAGTCTAGTGTTGGGATAAGGTGCCATGGAGGAGTAAGCTCCCCTGCTGACCGGCCACACCCACCGCAAGTAACCAATCAAATTCAGATGACATAATTAAGAAACACATTCTCGACAAAATCAGTTTAGATGATTAAACAACATCAATCGGGAGTAGTTATTCAATATTGCATTTATTGAATCTAAGTTTAGCCTCTGTTTTACTGTCTCATTCCGAAGACCCCTTTTTAGCTATATTTACGAAGTTAGGCCTTATCTGTCGGAAGTAGGATGGCTTGACGGTAGGAAAGAGAGAGAGGCGATCTAACGCTATTCATCTATCATTTTCATCAGAAGTAGAAACCACGTGAAGGGACTATATTGAACATATGATGAAGGATTAATAATACCGTCCCAAGAGCACGAGTTTCATTATATAAACTTGTATGCTGTTTTCCATGTTTCGCTCTCTTTATTAGTATCAATACTGGAACAATGCTCAGAATG
>JACSZP010049288.1:0-14280 GCA_016161895.1 Pinna nobilis | reverse complement strand
ATTGTGTGGATTGCCCAAGGATGACAGAGTGGCATCATTCAGATTCTTAAAGAGCACATCTCAGAGGTACAGATTCAGCAAAAAAACATTGTACGGACCATATTGCACGCTTATCGGTCCCTGCCACCGGACTAATGGGCACCATAGAACTTCAGAATTAACTTATGAAGCCTGTCAGAAATCAAATCAGCCCTCCCCCAATTTTCGGTGTTCATAGGGGATGAACAACGCTCAGTCTTCTCGAGCAAGAACCGATTGCCGGAGCTCACATTTGAGCTTACGTTTGTAAATGACCTTAGCCTACATTCCCGTTCACTATACGATAAAAATTGGCCCAAGAAGTAATAACACATCTTAGACTGTGCAAAGTAGCTATAGAGATCTCGGATCGGTTGATAATAGATAGAGAAAGAGAAATTTGCAGTTGACAACATCTTATGAATAGACTCTATAGAGAGAGTGAAGGTTTTTTCTAACTGGGAAGTTGATTCCCCAAATTTTGCATATTTCAGCTGCCATTCGATTTGGTACATGTAGTCTTTCCTGAATACTTCAGTTTTTTTTTTTTTTCATTTACCGCACATTTTCACAGCTGATATAGATAACACTTATAAAGATTTTTATTAAATCTAAAAACACTCACTTTAAAATCTCAAGAAAAAGGACCAGCAAGACTTAGACAAGCTCATTTGGAATCTGAAGCTCAAAAAGTCAATCTTCTCAGTCAACCCACCAAACAGGGGTGAAGGTTTAAAGTTTTTGTTACATAGACCTATTTTTAAACCCCCCTCCCAAAAAAAGGTGCATGGGCAGCAGTTTCTATTAGATAATTACACATTCAGTTTATCTACCAATTATCAATTTGTAATACCTAATTAACAGGTTGTAGTTACAAATTGTTGTGCAATTTGTTATGTTCGTAAATATGTAGATTATGATTCCAGCTGGATCTTCTTGGCAAAATATATTCTGAAGCAACAAATCTACACCAAATGTCTATTCCTTTGTAGAGAGGCAAAAACAAAGAATTTGACTCATTTATTTTATGCTATATTTTATACAACTCATTTTCAATACAGCAAACTACAGTATACAGAGCAATTGTTGCCCCAGTTTGATTTTCGCACTTTTCGCCCTCATCGTCATTGGGCAAATTCAAGACTTTTCCAAAAAGTTTTTTTGAAAAGAATAGTGACAAGACTGGCAAATTTAAAACAGAACGAAACTATTTTCAAGTGAATTATGGCGAAAAAAAAAGAGGCGAATGTAACCCTGTATCCAGTATTTTCACAATAGATTTTTACAATGAAAGCAAACTCGCATAGATTGGGTTTAATAAACAAATATAGCACAATAAAATGAATAACACTGCAAGAATGAATTCTGAGTGATCCATTGTTTATTCAATAATAAAGCTCTTTAAAAACAATAATTGTGTTTTAATATAAATTGTAATTGCCGTGCTAGGCAAATTCAAATTACTCAGATATGGCTAATTTGCCCTGTACAGCCATTGTGTTATATCAGACTATTCAAATCGGACATAGATTAATATTCACACATTTCGTATTATTTCATTCTACTGTTGACACAGGTGAACAGAATATGACATCATTTTCCATGTGACACCACAGACATGGAGAGATCCCGGTAATGCTATCAATTGTAACAATAGTCTGAGCCAATGTAATTATTATAGGCGATCAAAAAAAAAAAAAAACCCCACTCGTATTCAAACATGATAAAACTAACAAAGTTCATTACAAGTGTGGCTATAATCAATTGACCTTCGCCAAATGCCTGACACAGTATGTTTTGGTAAACTTTTCTATTAAATCACATTTAAATGGCCCATCAAACATTTGTTTATGATATCACAATCACTTGACATCAAAAAGCACAAAAAGAGCCATGTGTCAGGCGTTTGGCGATTGGTCAATTAAACTTGCTTTAGTGGCCTACCATGTTTTTAAGACCACCCGGTTATAAAGACTGCTTTTAGCATTACCCAAATATTTTCCTTTTATGTACCTCTTAATAACAACTCTCCTGCTACATAGAGTGGTTTTGCTATGTCTTTGGGGGGGGGGTGTGTCTTTAAACACAAGTTTCAATGTAATATGGATGATTCTTTGAAGCCTGGAAAAGTCAGACACTACAGAGAGATTGAACTGATCTTCTACTCTGTGCTCTAAAGAGTTTATAGAACTGTGTAACACTTTATAATATTTCATCCCTTCTTTTTCTTGCCCTTAGTTCCTTTCATTGCCCCTTTCTTAGCACCTTTCACCAAGTTATTAAATCTGCCTTCTAATTTCTTCTTCTTCCTGCAATGATTTTGGTGGAATCAAGAATTAGATGAATTTGTGAAACACAATGCCTTCAGATAAAAAGATTTTTTTTCAGTTAAGCAAGTTAAGGTCACATGTAACACTCCACACCATATGATAAAAGCCCCCCTTAGTCCAAGATTGATAGCTCTTCTAAAAATGGGTAACACACCAAAAACTAAATCTGTTTGTTGGTGTCTTATCTTATGCCACACTTGACAATCTTTTATTTATATGGTGGCAGCCAGTTTTCATTGGTGGAGAAAAGAACCCAGAAAAGGGGTCATATTGTTACACCCATGATCTTACCTTCTATTCAGAGCTTGGAATTTCAGACGCACACATGTATAGGGGTCATATTGTTACGCCCAAGGTCTTTCCTTTTATNNCTTTTATTCAGAGCTTGGAAGTTCAGAGGCACACATGTATAGGGGTCATTTTGTTACACCCAAAGTCTTACCTTCTATTAAGAGCTTGGAAGTTCAGAGGCACATATGTATAGGGATCATGTTTGCCCTTCTTCTTCACATCTCCGCCTGCTTTCTTTGCCCTGTACTCTGAGCCAGTGTCGGACTTGAGGTCTGTACTGTGTTTAGCCTTGGCAATGGGACGATGAATACCACTGCCTCCCGCTGAAATATACATGTAAGACATTTTGTAAAAAAAGAAATGAAACTTCTGATCTGACAGTTCCAAAGTAAGATGTTATAAACCTATACCTATAGACTTATACTGTGTTTGAAAAACATTATTGTCAAAGACTATGCCATAATAAGTAGAACCATATTTAAAGTTCCCTACACATTTGAGAACATTAGAATTTATGCCCTTAACCTAGCAATTTTCACTACAGAGAAAATCTTAATAGTTTGACCAATAATTTCCAGTTATTCAAGCGATTTTGATACTGAAGTCAGCATTTTTCTATCTTCATTTGCACATGACAAATCAAATATCCCCATGGGTTACTTATACGAAAGAAATATAATTTTTCATATGTGAATGACAAATAGTTTCTAGAGACAGGTGATTGTGCATTTAGAGTTCATACAAGTCCATGGGAGAGAGATTCTCTTATACAAGTATTCTTAAACGGAATACAGATAACTTTGTACAAAAAAAAATCATGAAGCTTTTAACAAGATGCATTATGATATTTACTTCATGAAAATGACTCTCTATTCTAAAAATCTTGAGACCTGAGAAGTCTGTCAGATAGAATGCATCACCAATTTATGAAATAGAATTGATATTAAGATATCGAAGGCAATGACGGTAAGAGTCCCAATGACTATAGTAATTTGTATGACTTTGTCATTTCAGATTTCAGTTAAGATCAAGATATGTACATACCCTTGTACTTAGGAGCGGATGCTTCATCATCTGACCCTAAGTCCTCCACTTTTCTCTTCTTTGATCTCTGGAACGATATGGATGAATTTAGATGTAGTGAAGTGCCACAAAATTATCAATATTTGGACGTCTCACAGCTAAAGTACTGTTTACAAAGATGACTGATGAAAAGGAATATAAGTGGTGAAAAAAAATACTTTTATGTTTATCATATTAATCACGGTCAACAAAGTTTGATTAGATGATCCCGTTTGAAACATGGCAACGTCAAATGAACATAATGTTTAGAAATTAACTTCTGTAAACTCCTTTTTACACTTTTGGAGGGAGGAGCTGCCATAGCTAATTGGTTAGCGTGTTCACCCTTCTGATCATGAAGTTTTGGGTTCCACAATATGCATCATGCGGCAGTTGGCCGTCCCTGTCCTTCAAATGAGACAGTTAAAACCGAGGTCCCACGTCACAGTAGGTGTTGGCATACTAGAGAACCCTCCCTGCTCTATGGCCATAAGTGTCAAGTAAAGGCTAAATTCACCAGCATACAATGACATCGCCATATACAGTCTTACCTGTTATAAGAGACCGTCCAAGGGAAGAAGCAAAAAGGGTAACATATGAGAGGTGGTCGCTTAGTTCAGGTATTTATATAGGAAAAAGCCATTTTGGGAACCATACATTTAGGTTACATAAGACAGGTTTTCCTTTAATTCAGTGGGTCGCTAAGGCAGGTTAATGAAAGGTCCGTGAGTGGGACGTTAAACAACAATACAACCAACCAACCAACATTTTTGGGAGTTCTTTGATTGTTAGGTCAGATTTGTATGTTTCTTCTTGAGACTTCCATGCAAAAGGCATTTCACAATAGTGGTTGTTTTTTTTATACCTTTGTAGCACCAGAGCCCTTTTCCATGGCCTCCAGTAGCTCATCAAGGTCATCTTCATCTTCCATGTCACTTCCACCATCTGAATACAAACGAAACAAAACTAAATAAATATCTCATATGTAGAAAGCCAACAATAAATGGCAATATATTTGTAGATCACTATAAACAATTGCTTTTATTTCTTCATTTCATGTTTGCATAGAACATCAACAGAGGCATGTAACAAAATGTTTTATATGGACATTTTACTGCGACATGACTCACTCATACAAAACCTTGTCACCTGATAATTGCCACCCCTCCCGCCCTAAAAAGAAAGAAATTCATTTTTGATCTTAATCCAGTATTTTCATATTTCTTATACTGTATCTTGTATATGGTTTCCTACTCATAGTAATAAATTCTCAGTCATATTACAACAAACCAATAGTTTTTTAAACCCTTTCATCCCCAAGTCTTAGAACAGAATGCTCTTTTCTTGGTCTATGACCAGTCCATTTCCGTCTGTGGTGTTGAAAGGGTTAAGGACAGTCTGACACTGCAGTCAGCTATAAGTAGAGTTTATTACAAGTTACCATCTTTATTGTCATCCTGTATTATGAGTCTGCCATCAGGTGCTGTCTTGAAGCCTGTCTCCTTCGGCTTAGTAGACTCTTTCTTCATCGGTCTTGTTGCTATAATACAGAGTAAGGAAAAACTGATTTTCAAGTAAAATATGAATGGCATACTGATGAGGTACTACATTGTATACAAACATATCATATGGGGAAACAAAAACATTAAAAATCTGTCCCTATGGCAAAATACATTTCATTATGAGAAGTTGTCTGAACTAAACAATACCAGATAGTTTTGGAATTCTTTCATTCTTGAACATTTTCAGTTACATACGGTTTTAAAATTTAGATTGATTGTGATATTTTCTATTAGAAAGTCGTAACAACCAAATTTTTTTTTTTCAAAATGAATTACACAACATGGCTTCCATAGAACATGTGTTACTATGCCTTCTAGTCTTAGCAAATATTTTTTCCAGTTATGTTCACTTTTTTCAGACTTGCCTAACAAAGGACAGATCAATTTCCAAACGAAAAGCGGTTCAATTTTCAAAATTCTATGAATAATATCTTCTAATAAATAAGAAGTTTATTCATGTGATTTTTCACGCATTCTATCAAAAAATCTAATTTTTCAAATCAGATTGGTAGTTATTCAATACACCAACTGCCAACTGTGTGCATACATAGCACTACTAAACAGTACATGAGAAAAAGAATTCCTCAATTTAGATCATGTTTACTAAGTGTGCAAAATCAGAGGTTCTGTGCAAAGATTACACAATGTTTGCAAAAATTATTTCTCTCTTTCATAATGTCATAAAAGAATCACCATCTTTACCAGAGACATTCCACAAAGATTAAGGGTGTGGAATTTTTAGATATTGTGAATACAAAATTTTATGTTTCGAAATGATTCCCCAATATTTACAAATGCAGTAAGTTTATGGATGTTTTGTGAATAAGACCACAGATATCTGTATTATAGCTTACCCAGCACTTTTTTAGATGCAGTAGGGTCCAGGAAATCAACAAAGGCATTTTCATCGCCCTCTTGCAGCCATGCCTGTCCACTCTTGCCCTGTTTCTGAGCCTTACTTGATTTTTTCTTGCCTTTCTTGTCATCGTCCTCCATTTCAGAGTCTGCGTCTTGTAGCAAATCTTCAACACTGAATATATGAATCGTAAATCAGAATGTATTATGACAGGTTTTATTTGTACGATTACTTGATAAGATGTTTTCTTAAAAAGTTGTCTCTCAATACACATGATCTCTCACAATACTTATCTCTTGAGACATCTTCCACTGTATCCCAGGTGGGATAGCAAGGACAATGTCAAAACCCTGCAGACTTGCCAACCTCGAAAAATTTCCTTGGAGGAGATTTTTCTATCTAACATGGGAGACTCTAAAATCTGACGTGGGAGACTCTAAAGTTTACCAAGAATCAATAGGAAAATTTAAGATTTTTAGGGGGGGGGGGAGAAATGCATTTTTCCACAAGAAATTATCATAATAAATCAGGAGTCTCCCTATCCATGGGGGAGGCCTTTCAAGGAAAAATCCTTGGCCAATAGTACCTAAATACATAGTTAAAAAAAAAATTATCCCAAGCCACTTGACAGATGTGATCTATCTAGCTGATGTATAAAATGGGAATCAATCATAAAAGTAAAACAAAGTGATATCTCAATACAGACCATATATGATAACATCTACATACAGTAGAGCTGGTCCATAATGAATGGGCTTAAACCAATATCAGTGCTATAACAAAGAGGAATAAAATCCCCCCAAAAAGAATTACTAGAGAGAGACCAATCAATCTAAGTTGGACAACTTGTGCCCAATTCTATTGCACTGCATATTCAATACACAATAAAACAAGTTAGATAATCCAAATAAATCTGAATATAAAAACAGGGAGAAAAGATGAATTGTAAAAAGCACCCAAGATTCCATGATGACAAGAACAGGACAATAATATATGTAACTATGGTAACCTACTTTTCAGGTTGTGATCTGAAATGTTCCTCTTCACTTTCGTCACCTTCATCGTTTTCTTTTTCCTTCTTTTTCTTCTTTGTTCTTTCTTGCGTTTTGCGGATGTTGGCCAGCACTTTGTGCACACTTGCAGGAGACATTCCGTATATGGTCTCATACCTAACAGAAGAAAAATAATTTTTTTTTTAAAACTGTAAGATAACTAGACAGATGAATAGAGTGAACACAATACGCTTTCTGCAGAGCTTCAATTACTTTTGATTGGTTCGTTGTCTTGTTGTTCAACAACCAATTTTTACCTGGAGACGACACCAATCGGCAATGCTGGTGGAGTGCAACAATTTGGCCTTTCCACTTATGGCCATAGAGCACAGAAAGTTCATTAATGTGCTGACACCTACTGTGACATTGGGCTTCAGTTTTTGCTTATTCAAAGAAAAGGGAAAACTAACAAGAGGCCCAAGGGGCCTTAACATTCACCTGAGTAAAACATTTGGTTGAAATTGGCCCACTGGTTTTTGGGATGATGTCATCTGATACATGTACAGTAGATTCCGCTTAATTGCATAGCCTATTTGTCAGAAAAAAATATGCAATTAACCGAACTATGCGATTAACCAATTTTAAAAAGAAAAGTCAAAGAATCAACTTCAGTAAACAAGTTTACAATGATCACCCCCCCCCCTCCACCAGAAGACGATATTATGCTCCCCGTGTCGGTTTCTTGGATTAAGCAATGTTTAATAAATACAAAAACTAACAACACTGGCTCAGATACTCAATACTGCAGTTCTACGCGTGTTATCAAAGACTTACTCAGTTACTGTGACTTATGAGCAATCATCTGTCACCTCATCTTTTTACGGCACTCAATGGTTACTGCACGGCACACGTGTTGTAAGCAGGGAGGGTTCTTTAACGAGCCAACACCTACTGTGACACGGGACCTCGGTTTTTACTGTCTCATCCAAAAGACAGGGACGGCCAACCGCGGAGTGGCGACTGCTGGAATCAAACCCTGGACCCCTTGGCTCGAAGTCGAACACGCTGACCACTCGGCCACAGTGGCCCCGGTCTCTGGTTTATAGCCACATCTGCTTCTATTCTACTGCTCCGTGCTCGGAGAATAATTAGTCTCACTTACTTAGTGATGACTCTTGATGCTACCATCAATATAAACTTACCCAAATTTCTTGATCAGTTTACTAAATATCTCCTTTGTTTTGAATCTGAAATGGTGATGACAATCTTCTTTCATACTAACTAAGCTTGCCATCTGAAAAATGAAATGATTACATGTATATGAAATGTAATGCTACTAAATAAGTAGATATCAACAGCACTTTTGAACAAGAAGTTGTTGTAATGTCATTTTACAATCCACTCAACAAACTTTCACTTATGTGGAGATATTAATGATTGATTGCCAGTCAAAGGGCAAAAAACCACCGAGCAGTTGCAGGTCTTTTACCATATGTAACAGGGAGTCTCACTTTTTAAGGTCCCATCTATACCAACCGCTACATTCGATTCAAATCAAACCTAATTTAACATACAGCCACAACTTTTGTCACCAAATGTATTCATTGTGACCTAGATTTAAAAGACCATCAGTTGCACAATAGTTTAACTCGTATTAAATTTAACTATAGACTTATCTATGGTTAAATCTGAGGTTGTGATAACTCTAAAATAGAATTTTTACTATTAAATTCGTAACTAACTGTCTAGACAACCCTGAAGTAGCCTTAAATCATATAGTTTGCAAATTACAAGCAAGAATGTTTACTTGTAGTCTATAGCTAAGTACAAGTTAATTTAACAGCGCATCGTGCAACTAGGCCACCACTAGGCTGGTGTAAATATACCAGAATTAAGAGTAATGTGTGATATTTCATACAAGATTTACTAACAGTACTTTTAAACAACTGATATCATATCCTACCAATAACTGATTCATATTAACTCTTTCAACCCCAAGTATCAGAATGGTATGCTCTTTTCTATTGTCTGGACCAGTCTATTTTGGTCTGTGGTGTTGAAAGGGTTAATGTCTGCCATTCTCATTTCATTTAGTCTCTTGTTTTTATTTATTTCTCTGTTGCTGTAATTGCAATTATTTACAAGCTCAAATCCTCTTCCAGAAACATGTCCTTTATACAGATATGACCTGTTAAGGGTTGATTATACATACCAGTGTCTTCAAATGGGGGGCAAGTGTTGTATCCTGGTACACAGATAATAGAACTTTCACAAATCCAAGCGTCGCCTTGACGATCTCGCGTGGTTTGGCAGTCAACAGTAAGCTGATGCTGTCCACTATCATCTCTAGCAACAGTCCGTCAACATGATCTGGTAAAAGAGAAGAGGAAAGTAAAACATAACCTGCACATTATGAACATTGATGAGATACACCGCTAAATATAGATCAGCAGAATCTGCAGACCATTGACATGCAACCATATGCAGAAAAAAGTCAGTTCAATACAGTTTGACCTGCCCTAGCGACCCACTAAATTAAAGAAAATCCTGTCTAATGTGACCTAAATGATTGGTTCCCAAATTGGCTTTTCCTTAAATAAATCAGCTGAATTAAGAGATTGCCTGTCATATAAGACCCTTTTTTGCTCCTTCCTTTGAATGATCTCTTAAAACAGGTAAAGCTGTATTTGTAATGTCAACAAAAAAGTCTGTATGATTAAGGCATATACAGAGATGGTGAGGAAACTATGGGTCCCTTCTAGCTTGTCTGTAGTGGACTAAGGGAATACTGCTTTAAACAATGCAGAAATGTGAAGCTTCCTATACTGGGTGGGATTCAAGAGCCAGAAAATTTGCTCTTAATTATTGCCCTAGAAATTTACATTGGTTAGTTAGTTGTATTGTTATTTAGCGTCCCGGTCAATAATCTTTCACTTTTACGGAGATGTCACTGTATGCCAGCGAACGGCAACAAATTTAGCCAATGCTCAGCAATTATAGCCATAGAACAGTGAAGGTTCTGTGATGTGCCAACACCTACTGTGACCCAGGACCTTCGTTTTCATTGTTTCATCTGAAGGACAGGGGCAGCCAACTGCAGCATGGCAAATAGGAGAGTTTCGAGATCATCCGGATTACTGTTATTCATTCCGGAACTACATGCCTCTTGCAACTGGTTCCACAGATGCAGTTCCTCTGTATGTTAAACGTCGTAGCCAGATTGAATCTTGTCTTTCTTTTGATGCTTTTGAAATCAAGTTTCATGTGAAACTGATTTAAAAAGGATTATTTATTAGTTTGGTCCCTGTAAGATACTTATAGGACTTTCAAATACAATCTTTGTACTTTTATGAGACAAATAAAATATCGCTAACGTAAACTATCCTTAACCGGAAGTGTCCTTGCTGGAATCATTGATGTGATCTCGCGCATTAAGTCGATTCTAGAATAACAAAAATGACACAGACTCATAAACAGAAGGTGAACACACTAACCACTGAGCCACAGTATTCTCAGAAATACACAAAGACTTACCTTTAAAGGCATACAATATCCTCGTCAGTGCTAACAATGTAGAGCTGACCATCTGTGGGGAGCCAGCGAGCCCTGCCATTACCAACTTGAAGTATCTTCTTAAGGAGTCAGCAGCTAAATGAGGAAAGTGAAAGTAAAGATAAGTAAGTAACCCAACTTTACAAATATAAACAGAATCAATTAAAGATCCTTAATTATCATTTTGGTATGAACAACTCGCATCAACTTATTCTGTTTTGATAACTCTGGCAAGAGTTGACAGCATAATAATTTGACTTGTCTGCCGAAATGCCTCGGGTTCAAATAAAGGTTGTACCATGTTCCTTGGCCAATCACAGACAAACTGATATCCAATTTAAAAATGTGCTACAAGACTGAACAGACCAAGCAATACTATAAAACAGGAAGTATGGAAGATGTGAAGTAATTCAGGACAAATGCTGAATCTACTTGTTTTCTTAACCCTTTCACCACTGCAGACCATAATGGACTGGTCTGACACAATAAATAAGAGCATACTACATTAATAATTAGGGGTGAAAAGGTTAATTGTCCTGTGATTAGCCCAAATAAAATATTTCTTTCAAGACAACGTAGCCAAGTAAAATGAAAGAGACAAAACAAAATGAACATTACTTTGCCATTTCCCAAGTGTACAACAACTATCTAGATACAGAAATTTACCATAATTATGTTTTACAAAAAAAAAAAAATCATTTCAAACCATCTAAACACAGCATGAGGGCAATCAAACCTATGAAGTACCTTTGTTTTACACATTATGGACATAGAGATTACAAAACAAGTTGGGGTTGATTATCATGTTTATCCAACTCTTGTTAGTTACTTTTCAAAGTTTCAGAGCGCGAGCTTTAGCGAGCATTTTAAGACTTTGTAAATTAACTAATGAGAGTTGGATAAGCATGACAATCAATCCAAAATAGTTGTGTAATTTGTTTTTACTATAATATGTGATTAATTTACCCAAATTTAATCAAAGAATTGAAAATGCCAAGAATAATAGTTTTTTTTTAAGTTCCCGCCATAATCAGTAAGTCCACTCAATGTATTGTGACGTCAACTACGACAATAGTTTACAACATCATGATTGAATTTTCTGATGCAATTCAAAACGCTCGGGAGTGATTATCAACATGTGGTTAATCGCTATATTTAATCAACTGCAGCCTCAAGTATACAGCCGTTTTAGAATGATTAAACTACGTGTGCTATTGTAGAATAATATTTTGCCGAGATTAGCACTTTACAGACTCTATACTTTACATCATATACTCATGATCCACTTACTTTCTGACGTGCCACTGGACCACTTGATTTGTGCATGGCCCATTTCTACAAGCAAGCTATAAGCTGCTGCTCTGGCTTTTCCTGCAACCTCCCTTGTACAAAGAATTGCCTAAAACCAAGATGATATTTCAGGTGAATGATTACATGTACTAAAAGATTCACAAATATCTGCAATAGCTTGAAAAAATAAATGATAGTTTCTCATTTTTTTAAACTACTACTGAAAGGACTTCAGGACATACAGGTCTCAGAGAGTTCTGTAGATATATGTTAATGGAACTGATACTATCATTTATCCTGCCAAAAATGGTGTACATCTATAATACAGGCATAAAAGGTTACAGAGCTGACCTCATTGGTTGTTTGAAAAATGACAGCTTCCTTTTCCTTTGGAAGTTTTATGGCTGACCAACATGACCACATGGCATAAAGTTAAAGAAGAAACATAATTTCAGAAGCTGAAGTTTGGTAATTTTTTACAATTCCCACATAGTGGCTGCCTTGGCACAATAGTTACCATATTTCCCGTTTGATCATGAAGTCATCAGTTTGAGTCCCCACTGCCCTGTGGTTCGCTGACCCTATGACTTGGATGACGCAGTAAAAATCCAGATGTCCTGTCACTGTAGTTGTCATCATGTTAAAGAACCCTCCCTGCTTAATGGCCTAAGTGCCAAACTTAGGCTAAATTTGTTGCCGTTTATGGGCATACAGTGACGTCTCCATTCAAGGAAAGATTCTTCAGTGGGATATTAAACAACGATACAACCAACCAATCACCACATACATAATGATTTTCTAAACACACAGGGGTGGACACCAAAGCCAATGCTGATCCTGATATCATAAGTTCTCTCTCACGCAACGAGTTGAGCTAAAATTTACCTCTGGTACAACAGCAACCAAAAACTCCTGTTGCTCTTGTTCTATCAGCTTGAATACATTGGATAAACAACGCAACCTGGGCTGAAATAAAAAGAAGAGTCACTGAAACATTGGCCTTACTAAAAGACTTGACAATGAGTAACTATAAAGACTTACACTACTAGGTAAGATATTCTGAATTACATTACTGTATTCTGCATGATTGAAAAGAGGAACAATTCTCCCACTATGGACAGGCATATTCATGAAATAAATGGGGAAATATGTCCTTGTCTTTATGAGTAGGAGTAAGATAGCATTTTCATGTGAGAATCTCTTCACATACTTACTGCTTTTGATGATGGACTAGAGGTGGACAAGGACTCCAGCAGGAGACACTGAACTTCTACTAAATTCTTCTGTATAAACTCTTGACAGCCTGCTGATGTCTGACCACAAATTTCCTCCAGTACTCGATAAGATTTCTTCTGTGTTGTTCTGTCTGAACTCTGTCGACAAAGTGAAACAATGTTAACATTACATTTGCATAACATTTGTAAATGAGTACAAAACACTTACTGTCTGACCTGCCTTAGTATCCACTGAATTCAAGGACTACATGCCTTACCTGACCTAAATCTATGGTTCTAATGGTGATTTTTGTCCTGTATAAATCTTCCACCTTGTACAGTCTCTTACAACAGGTTAGACTGTATACTGAATGTACAGTAGGACCTCTTTGTACAGATCATATAAATGACTGAGACTCAAAATAATCAGATCAGTGTGGTGATCTCTAAGTGGGGTCTGATGGGCCTAGATCTCTTTCACTTACTCGTATATAGAAACACCACCATCTGCTGGTAAAGTGTGACAAATTTGGCCTATGCTTGTCACTTTTGACCACTGAGCAGTGAGTGTTCTTTGACATGCTGAACTCTAACTTGACACAGGCCCTAGTGGCCATGGCTGCTCCCACTTTCAATGTTTAAGCTCTATTGCCAACAAATTTCTGATAGGATATAGAAAAGAATATACTAAAATAGAACAATCTGTTCAATTGATCTTTACATAATTAGGGCTTTTCACTAATAGTGAAAAGACCTATTGTTTTTGTCGTGTTTCTTATTATTAGGGCTTTTCACTAATAGTGAAAAGACCTATTGTNNTTTAAATTGTTTTTACTAGTCAAAATCTCATGTATTTTTACCTGTAAGTTGGTCTTTGCACTTTGATATATGTGTTGAACTCGAGCTGAGTCTGTGTATGGTAACATCCCAATTGATAAATCTAGCAAAGCATTTCTGAAAAAAGCAAATATATATAGTATCAAATTTCTAAAAACATAAATATCGGTTTGCAATTTTGGAGAATCCAAAGTATTCTCCTGAAACTGTAATGATGCTTGACCTTGTCTCTTGTTGTTGTTGCGTTGTTGTTTAACGTCCAACTCAAGAATATTT